>JAUTXW010003360.1:0-56859 GCA_030620095.1 Kuschelorhynchus macadamiae
AAAAAATGGCAAAATAAATTATTTTTTATTATTTTGAGAGGTAAACACATGATATAAAATAAAAAACAATTAAACTAGTATAAATTGTAATGAATACAAAGTTAGAGTTTTCTTAACAATTTTTATGGAGCATTGCTAATTCTTCTGGAATATGAACGTCATCTTACTTTTAGTCAGGGGGTTAGAAACATATTCTTAAATATGTTTTATATCCAGGGTGATTCAGATAGCTCTTTAAATGAAACTATATCGGTTATTTTTGAAACTGGAAAAAAATATATAAGGACAGTGACAACAATAGAGTAACCAATTTTTGCTTGGTTCGGCCATATTTCTGCTAAAATCATTTTGTTTACTTTTTGCCTACGTGGGTTTCTTATGAGGTTTGCTGTTTTAATGTCTTATTTTATTAGTTTTTGTGATTGTTAAAATGACTATTGATTAAAACAAGAAGTTCTCAGCCATTGGCTATATAGAGAAATGTATTTAAGCCTGGTTCACTTGTTTTTTGCTTGTAATTATAAAGTGTTTTTGATGAATGTGTGAATGACTATGACCGTAAATGTCTTAAGTTTAAGTTTACTCCAAGAAAAGTTACTAAATATTGCACATTATTATATTTTGGTTTTATTTTGATGTAAAAAACAATATTGTTTCATGTTTTAGTGTATGTTTTACTTCATTCAGCACCTCAATTTGAGGTAGAAGCTCTCTAAGATTAGCATAAAACAAATTTAATTTTGTAGGCCTTCTTCAGTAGATACATATTACATTACTAAATTCACTTGGTAGAAAACTCTCATTAATCGCTTACACAAATATTGTATTTGTTAAAAATCTAAATGAAAAAAGTTTGTATTAAATAACCTGCTGGACACTCGAACTGCATAACGTAATTTTTTGGGGTATTTTTAACGTTCGATATTTCAAAAACGGTAAGCTAAATTGAAATGCGGTTTTCGACGTCAGCTTACTCAAGGTGTGTAGATTACAAACTCGACTGGTGGATCGCCAGATATGATGGGAAAAGGTTTGTACAGGGTGTAAACTAAAACTCTGCATTTTTTTCCAAATTTTATTTAACGATATTTTTTACAAAACAATATTTTATTTATTGTCATATACACCAAAATAATCTATGATTAGATACAAAAAAACAATTTCTCCCGTTTTTTGAAATTGCCATTTTTTCGGAATATACAGGGGATTTTCAAAAATTTGTAGATGGTTTTACAAAAAAAATCCTAACTCACCAGTGATAGCTCACATCAAACTGATTGTTGTATTATTCTCATTATTTACAATACTGCCATCAGGAAAAAATACAATTATAATATACAGGAGTCTAAAAAAGCTTACAGTTGATTTCATTCCTAAAATATCATGTTTTTGCATATTTTTATGCTTTGAACATTGAAAACTACAGAAAGTATAATAAAGCGTAAAAATTTTCAATCTCGTTACTTGATTTACATAAATTAGAGTCTTTCACCGAAACGGTTTTTTATATTCCATCCTAACCTCACTTTGGGAGAAAGTAGCGGCACAAATGGACAGTGTTGCTTTTTGACAATATTGTAGAGTGTTTTTTAAATCCATTTGACTTTTTAGAACTGAATAATTATTATAACAAAATTCTAGCATTATTATACCTATAAAACAGGTACCAGTAGCGTTTTATAGGAATTTCGTAGTTTTACAGAGTGTCTCATGGTGATGGTTTCTGGCGAACTAAACAGCAGACCTTAGTCTTAGTAAGAATTTGGTTACTCACATAAGGAGTCAGGTCCGCTTCAATTAAAAATTAGCGGTAAATTCTAGATTTTTTATGAAGCACCCTGTATATTAAATAATATTTTTATTCCGTCAACGATCGAAGAGAATTTATGAAAGGTGCTTACTTGAGGTATGTAGGACCGAGTTATAAATGAAAGCTGTTAGATACCTGTCTACGTTTCGCTTTATTTTAAGGGATCTTCAGGACATTCAAAGACGTTAATAATAATTAGTGTAGTAACCAAGGTAGTAATCGCACCTGGATTACTTTTAAATTAATTATATAAGGTTTTTAAAATGTTACAACAATTTTGAAGATCTTATAGTGTCTTGAAAATAAAACGAAACATCGACAGGACTATAGCTTGCATTTATAACTTGATCCATAACCCAACTAAGCATCTTTCAATACCCTGTATATTGTAACATATTGGATTCCACTCAATATTATAATACCCACAGGTATAGTATAGTATACCTGTATTCAACTCTAAAATTCTAAAATATAATAAACAATTATTTGTTAACCTAATTCAACTACAGCGAAGAAAAAGTTTAGAATAGGAAACAAAATCTGATGGTCATGAAAGTCGGTACCAATGGAGGTATTTGATACTCGTGATAACATTCTTGGTACCTCCTTGTACAGTACTATCAGATGTGAAAAACCCTGGATAGTTTGAGTGTACCTAACTACGATGGCACATTTTTAGACACCTTAAAAAAACAAAAAATAACCCTTGTAGGATTGGGATAAGAGAAAGGAGAAGAAAGAAAAGAAACGTAACCATGTTAATATTTGGTTGGCCCTCCTCGCAGACGAATAACTTCACGGCATCTCCGAGACATGCTGTGCACTAAATTATTAATGAAATCTAGGGGGACGTTGTTCCATTCCTCTTGTATGGCTTCGGACAGCTCGTTCAAGGTTTCTGGGGCAACATCTCTTGATCTCACTAATAATTTTAAATGCGACCACACATTCTCTATAATATTCAAATCCGGAGACTTTGCAGGCCAATTCATACGATTTATATTATTGACCTGCAAAGCCTCCGTTACAATTTGCGCTCGATGAGGCCGTGCGTTATCGTCGACCAAAAGAAAATCGTGTCCATAATTTGCGGCAAATGACACGACAATGGGAAGTATGATATCCTCCCTATAGACTACAGCATTAACTGTTTGTCTGGTAGTGAAAATATCAGACTTCCCATTGTATATTACCCCCGCCCAAACTGTAATGCCTCCGCCTGCAAAGGCTTCTTGAGGTGCCATGTTTTCCTCGTCATACCTTTCATTCGGCTCTCTCCAAACAAGAATTCTACCATCCGAATGAATGAGGTTGAACCTTGTTTCGTCGCAAAAAAAACAGTTTCTCCACTCATTGATGGTCCAATCTCGATGTTCTTGGGCCCATGCTAACCGTGCTGCACGATGAGGTGGTAGCAAACGAGGACACTTCGCTCTACGTCGTGCTCTAAAAAATTTGTTTGATTTTATTTTTTAGTTCGTACTTGTTGACCTCTACTTGTAATAATAAATTGCTTTCGATGTTACAGATATTTCCATATTACTCATGGTTTGGGAATTTCTTGAATAAGATTTTTTTAAATGTAGATAAAAATTGGACCTTGCAAATTTAATGCTTGCTATGATAAAGTTTTACCTCAAATTGTTTCTGTTTAATGTCCTCCTTACAGTACGATCAGAAACATGCACTTCAGCTGTACGACGCAGCTCATCGTTCAGTTTCCTGGAACACTTCGTTCTTTGTTGGCGCGTATTACGTACTAAATTTATTCTGCCCTTCCTCTAATTTTCCTCACCCAACCACCACCGTGCCGATATGCGTCGTTTCCCGTATTTTCAAATCTTGTTTTTAGCCGCGAAATTTGACTTTGGTTCACATTATATAAATTTGCAACTTCTTGCTGAGACATGCCTTGGTCCAAGAGCCTAAGGGCATTTTGCCTTTCGGCAGCAGTTAGTCTCCGCATCGAGAAGATATGAATTAAATACACAAAAAACAAACAAAATAAAAATCAATAAAAGGTAAAATCACGAAGTAAAATGTAAAAATATGAGTTTAAGAAACAGTACGTCAAAATGACAAACAAGGAAGAATATCCAATTAAGCATTTTGTCGTATCCATGGAATCCATGACATTTTTATCGCAACGCCAACTAAGATTAGACGGTGCACAGGCCATAAACCTTCCACTCTTACAATTTAGCGGAAATAATAAAAAATCCAGCGAAAATCGGCATTTCTATGTATTTTTCATTTGCTGTTACGCCCCCTAGCGGTCATCTTAGAAACTCCAGCATTTATTTGGCCACTATAGTTAAAAAAATATACAGCAAGTTTCTAAAATCAGTAGTTTCCGAGATACAGTACATTACACGCTTATTTGGCCACCCGGTATAATTATGAAATTATTATAAAACGCTACTGGTACTTGCTTTCCAGGTATAATAATGCTACAATTTCGTTATAATAATCATTCAGTTCTAAAAAATCGAATTTATTCAAAAAACACTTTACAATATTGTTGAAAAGTAGCGCTATACATTTGCACCGCTAATTTCTTTGGAAGTGAGGTTAGGATGGAATTTAAAAAACCGTTTCGGTAAAATACTCTAATTTATGTAAATCAACTAACGGGATTGAAAATTTTTACGTTTTATTATACTTTCTTTAGTTTTCAATGTTTAATGCATAAAAATGTGCAAAATCATGAAATTTTAATAATTAAATGAACTGTAAGCTTTTTTAGACCCCTGTATAATATTATTGTATTTTTTCCTAATAGCAGTGTCATAAATAATGAAAACAATACCACAGTGAGCTTGATTTGAGTTATCACTAGTGAGTTGGGATTTTGTTTGTGAACCCATGTACAAATTTTTGAAAATCCCCTGTATATTCCGAAAAAATGGCAATTTCAAAAAACGGGAGAAATTGTTTTTTTGTATCTAATCATAGATTATTTTGGTGTATATGACAATAAATAAAATATTGTTTTGTAAAAAATATCGTTAAATGAAATTTTGTAAAAAATGCAGAGTTTTAGTTTACACCCTGTACAAACCTTTTCCCATCATATCTGGCGATCCACCAGTCGAGTTTGTAATCTACACACCTTGAGTAAGCTGACGTCGAAAACCGCATTTCAATTTAGCTTACCGTTTTTGAAATATCGAACGTTAAAAATACCCCAAAAAATTACGTTATGCAGTTCGAGTGTCCAGCAGGTTAGTTCGATAGATTATTAAAGTAAAACATAAACATAACCCTACATTTACAACTGACGCTGACAGAGGTTGTCAATATAAGAGTAGATTCATTTAGTCATATTTTGCGAAAAACTAACGATAATATGGGTGCCTCCATTTAAACCTATTGCATCAATTTGGAGGGTGGGCTTCTATTGTCTCCACTGTCCTTATAAAGTCATTGTAATTTGGTCTACAGCTAATAATTAGTTGTGTGTGTTGTGTTATCGTCTACGATTAACAAGTTAAAATAGTTCACAATGGCTTTACATACCATTAGAAAAAAATTTAGCTTTCGTCACTCAGCCACATTTTATAGAAATGATAGATGGCAGAATTATAGTAGTGACTAAAGTACCGCAACTCTCCGCATGCTACGACACAACGCATTAAAGAACCGGCGGAATGTTCGCAAATCGTAACCGCTTGATAATAAAATACAGGATTATAGGTTTCATGAGAACTTTGTAGATAACTTTATTCGTACCACCTTAGTGTTCAAGACTTCAGTGTAATTGCGTATAAGTAACAGTTGCGTATTTAAAGACAGTGGCGGCTCGCGGGTGAAAAAGTAAGTGAAGTACAAATGAAGCAAGAAAATATCGCAATAATTTTTTTTCCAGAATTTTTTTATATGTAGAGGGGGTAGAATATTTTTTTTGCGACTTACCTAAATTTTGTATACTAAATCAATTCTCCTATCCTTCATAGCAGCAAATTTACTTATAACATCCTCATAAAATGGATGATTTGCCCTAATCTCCTCTAGAAATTCCTTTTGAATTGAAATGCTGCCAAGAGAAGTAAGTCTTTCTTGAGATATTGTATTTCTTAAATAAGTTTTTACACATTTGAAGCAAGAAAAGCTTCTTTCCTCTGAAGCACTTGTCAACGCTATTTTCAAAATAAAGGAAAACAATTTATATGCTTCGGTAAAAATATATTTATTTTTATTATTTTTTTTTTCACTTGCTCTTGTAGCGGTATATTCCAATTACTCTCATTGGCAAAAATAAGACCAAGCTCATTTTTAAGTCGTTGACTTTTTGAAAATATTTCCTCATATAACTGTAACAAATTTTCAAACGGGCCAGGCGGAAAATTTAAACGATATTCGGAAAATTTAGCAGAACCTGCCAAACATGAAAATGAAAGTTCTTCACAGTCTTGAAATCTTAGTGTCATTTTCATTAAAATATTGTCCAATATTTCATATACTTAGCCCTAATTTCTTCAGGTGAAGGCTTAGTAAGCTTACGTTTGTAATGATTTCCTTCTGTAATAGAATTTGCTTTATCAAACATGGTCTTAAAAAAATCTTCATTTCTTGTTTTCATTTCTTGATTTTTTTTGCTCTCTCACCTAAAAATCCTTTCGCAAGGCGGATTGATTTTTCATAAAAATCCTGTCACAGATTTGTAATAAATTCAAAGACGTCTTTTAATTTATTCCAGTCTTGAGCAATCACATTTACTAACTTCGAATTTGAAGCTGTAACAACACCATAAATAAATATAACACAAAACAGTCAAGTTAACTCCAAAGGAACTCACCGGTTTGCTATTCACCGAGAGCGTTGTATGGCGCTGGTTAACATCATTCTTCCATGCGTACTAAGGAGTAATTTTACTAAATATTACTGTTGTCAATGCCTTCCAAGAGGGTAAAAAGACACTTTATTTTATTTTTTTATTCCAGATTTTGGATAGAGTTACACATGTTTTCCGGATGGTGGTGTTGTTGTTGCGCTAATTGCGCTTGAGTTTTTGTGATTTTAAATTTGTCGATTATTGTCTTCCATACTGTTGGTAGTTTTAATGATTCGTCCCTTTTATTCAAATCACCTTGTTTTTCAATTTCTATGGCTTCTCGGATTATTCTGGTCTTATAATGTTCTATATTGGCAATCTTCCTACATCCATCGAAATTTATTTTATGGCCGGTTTCCTGATGATGTAGGAATAAAGCTGAGGTTGTTTCTTTATTTCTGATGCTGAGTTTAGGCTCTTCCACTCTTGCTGATATTCGCCTGTTAGTTTGCCCCACGTACAACTTTTCACAGTCCTGGCACGGAATACTGTATACTCCGTGGTTTTCCAGTTTGATTTTATCTTTCGGGTTTCCGAGTAGTTTACCTATAGTTGTTTGTGGCTTGTGTATTGTTTGTATGTTGTGTTTCCTAAGAATTCTTCTGATTCTGACTGTTGTGCTTTTTACATATAGTAAGACCACTCGTTGCTTTCCAGGTTCATAATTTTTGTTGTTCGCTTGTTCGGGAAACCTGTGCATTAACAGCTTTCTGTATGGTGCCATTTGTGTAGCCATTTTTCTTTAAAGCACTAGATATTACCTTAAGTTCGTTTTGTCTCGTCTATGTGTCAGTTAATCGCACGGATCTGGATATTAGAGTATTTGCCACAGCTTGAATTTGTGCTGGGTGATGATGTGATTTTGCATTTAAATATCTGTCTGTATGTGTTGGTTTTCTATACACGGTGTATTCGACATGTCCGTTATGCAGTTTCGTGATCAAAACATCTAAAAATGGTAGTTTGTTGTTTTCCTCTAACTCTAGAGTAAATTGTATTCTGGGGTGGATTGAATTTACGTGAGTCAGAAATTTTTCGAGCTCTGCATGACCATGTTGCCATATAATAAATATGTCATTCACATAACGAATTCATAATTTGGGCTTTAAACTTGCTTTCTCAAGAGCTTCTTTCTCGAAATATATCATAAATAAATTCGCGACTACTGGTGATAGCGAGGACCCCACTGGAGCACCATCCATTTGTTTATACATTTGCCCGTTGAATGAAAAATAAGTATTTTTGAGGCAATGCTTCGAGAGTTGTATTATATGTGCCTCGTTCTTAGCAATCTTGTCCAATGCTTCGTCGATGGGAATACTGGGATATAACGATTTCACATCTAGGCTTGCTATGATATCGTTTTTTTCAAGGACGATATCTCGTATAATACGAGTGAAATGCTCCGAGTTTTTTACAAATGAATCAGCTTTTTCTACAGTTGGTTGCATAATTTCACTCCAGTTTTTCTAGCGGCGAATTAACAGCACTAACAATAGGTCTGATGGGCGCCCCTGGTTTGTGTATTTTTGGTAAACCATAGAGTTTAGGACATCTGCTCGACTTTTCCCGTGGTATGATTTTTTGTTGAATTTCGGGGTTTATTGGTGAACTTTTTATTTTATTTTTAGCTGTTTTTTCTAGGTACGTTGTCGGGTCCCTTGGAACAGGCCTATAACAATCGTCTTGTAGGATATCCTGCATTTTTGTACGTAATCTTGAGTATTCATAACCACAGTTGCGTTTCCTTTATCTGCTGGAAGGATTGTGACGTCTTTATTTTTTCGAAGGTTTATTAGGGCCCTTTGTTCAGTGGCATTTAGGTTTTGTTTTGGTGTTTTGCTTGATCTTAAAATTCTTGCCACTTGTCGAATCTCCTCTGCTTTTGTTTCTTCAGAGGAGTCAAGGAGAGCTTCCACTCCAGCTATTATTTCTTCTTAGGAGATATCGCAAAATTAAAACCCTTACTCAGTACGGATTTTTCACTTTCTGAGAGACTGTAGGATGATATATTATGTACTAATTTCTCGACGTCTACTGATGATCCTCGTGGCTGAATCGACTTTCTTAGAAGATTGTCATACTTTTTCGAAAGTTTGTCTGTCTTAATATTCTTATTTGGTTCTGTTCGCCAAAAAGCCAAAGTTTCTATGCGTTTCCACAATAAAGGGTGAATGATGTTACTTAGTTTAAGGTGTAACTTTAAAAGTTCTTTCTCTGTCTAGTTTGATGGATTTGTTCTTTTAATAACGCCTTACTAGCATTTTGAAGTATGGTAATGCCAAATGTGATTTTGACGAAACGTCAGCAAAACTGTTCTTTTCAGAACGACAGTAGTGAACGGATGTACACCCGGAATGAAAACACACAGTATATATATATATATATATATATATATATATATATATATATATAATATTTCATTTTATTTTTCTATATATTTACTTACATTTTAGGTACACGTTGGACAGTGACGCTCAGCCTCCTTGCTACCGACTGAGGCCGATATCTTGTCACATTCCCGGATTCAACGAGACCTCCCTGGAGGACAGGGAGAAGGCTTTCCTGGAATGGGCCCACGAGATCGACAAAATGCTAGCGGTGCTCATCAACGTCTTCTCCATGGAATTGAGAGACACTTATTTGACCACAGTCGTCGAACAAGTTAGTATGTCTATTTATGAAGCATCGAACGGGATAAATCGGTCGTATTAGCTATACGTGATATACAGGGTGTTTCTTATGTACATGTAGAAAATTCAGGGGTGTGTTGCTGACGTCAAAACAAGAAGAAGAGTATTTTTTTATCGACCTTGTGCAGGGTGTATTTTTATAATTTAACAATTTTTCCTATGTTTATTTAAACAGATACAAAAAAACTTTAAATGCAAAAGTTGTTGACTTTGAGGTGACCCGCCAGGAAAAAAAATTGTTCGCATACAGGGTGATCCAATAATGCGATACTGACACCAACTTCATTTTTTTAAATAGAGTTTTTTTAATATGTGGTGTGATGAGGCGACCTTGACCGACAACGGCCGGAATGTATAATCGAAAAAATACGCATTTGTGGGCACCTGAAAGCCCACACGCATATATTGAAATTAAACGACAAGGTCATTCAAAAGACATTTTTACCACTAGCTTCTTATCCTTTTTTTTGTATTTGTTTACTGTTTATCTATATGAATTAAATTCTATTTTTCAAATCTTATTATTTAAGTATTTGATATTGATTTAGCATATTAATTCATGTATTTATATTGTTTTGTAACTGGGATATAGTCTTGAGTTTTACAGTTAATAGACTTTTCACCTACCTTGTGTACCTAAAAGTAATAGTAGAGCATGTCAGCAACTACAACAACCTAATCTTAATACAATTTGTTTAATTTCGATTGCTATTTTATGAACTGACTTAGAACAATTCACAAATACTTATTTCATTTCTAGGAGGTGCATAATACGGTGTTTATGAGCCAAGAGATGGCGAAGCGGTGTATTTGGATGAACAGGGTCTATACACCAACTCCAAAGACACCAGACAATCCTAATCCAGGTGAAGAGGAGGCGATAAGAAGGCTGAACACTTTACAAAAAGACCTTCGAGTAAGTTATTTTTTTAAAAGATCTAGAGCAGGGGTGCTCAAACGGTCGATCGCGAGTGCTTTTTGAGTAGATCTCGAGAAGAAATTTTTTTTTAATAAGTAGGTACTTAACTAAACTACAAAAATTTATTACGTAATAAAATAACACTCTGCTAGCGGCAAAAGGCGGCTTTATCAAAGAAACGCGCGGTACTTGTCAAAAAAAAGCCGCGTTTTTTATTCTTGCCGCTTTTCTAGAAATTTCGGGCGGCGCGTTTGACGGGAACATTCGAGACTTTCGTTCACGCGGTTATAAATGTTGCGCCTGCAGGAATTGGAGTCATTCTGAATTGCAACTTGAAGGCAATACTACGTCGATACAAAGTTTATTATTATATAGTACAAAATGAGTGCAGCGAAGAATTCTAAAACGTATCATTTTAATAACGATTGAGAGGAAGAATTTTTGTTTTGTAGGGTGAAGGATAAGTGCATTTGTCTTATTTGTCGTGCGTCAGTTGCAATACCTAAGCGTGGTAACTTAGAGAGGCATCATAAAACGGTTCATAAAAACTATGAAAAGGATTTTCCGCCACAGAGTGAATTAAGAAAACGAAAAGTACGTGATTTGATATCTCGTTTGAAAAAAGAACAAACCATGTTCACAAGACCAGCCAAACAATCAAAAGCTGCTACGATTGCGTCATTTAAAATAACTCATATATTGGCGAAACACAAGAAACCATTCGAAGATGGATCGGTTGTGAAGGAAGCATTTATTGAAGCGGTTGAGACTTTATTTGGAGATATTAAAAGTAAAACAGAAATCATGTCTGCTATTAGAGCACTTCAGTTATCTCGTCCGACTGTCACAAGGCGTATTGAAGTCATGAGTCAGGACATGGCAGATAAACTAAAAAATGATATCATGGAATGTACATACTTTTCTTTACAGTTCGACGAATCCACCGATATGACACTGCCCAGCTGTGTATTTTTATTCGGATGGTATTCAATGACATGTTGGCTAAGGAAGAATTTATGACAATCATTCCTCTGAAGGGGAAGACCAGTGCATTTTCTAAAATGAAGATATATATGACGTTTTCTTCAATTTTGTAAAAAACTACAAGCTACCAATATATAAATTAGCGTGCATTACAACCGATGGAGCACCAGCAATGACTGGAAACAAAAACGGTTTTGTGGCATTGTGTCGAGCTAATGAAGATTTCCCTTAATTTTTTTCAATCCATTGCATTATAGATCAACAAGTTTTGTGTTCAAAAGTTTTAAACACGGAGAAATTATGGGCATTGCAACAAAAATTGTGAATTCCATCCGTGCACGTAGCTTGCAACGGCGGCTCTTTAAGTTGCAGTTGGAAGATAGGGAGTCAGCTGAACACACTGATTTAGTTCTTCACACGGACGTTAGGTGGTTGAGTCGCGGAAAATTCCTTCAAGAATTATTTCCCGAAATAACAGCTTTTCTAGACGAAAGAGGTGATGACACTCAGATGTTGAAAAACGAAAAATGGCTGACTGCTATTTCTGGTGTTTTATATCTGAAGATAAGTATCCGAATCTAAGGCAAATCGCCCGTCAACTGACCGCAATGTTTGGGTCAACTTACTTGTGCGAGTCTGCATTTTCTAAAATGAAGATAATTAAGTCAAAATATCGCAATCGACTAACTGACGATCATATGTCATCATGCTTGCGATTAGCACTCAGTGGTTAGCTACCATCTTATGAAAAGTATGCTGAGGACATGCAGTGCCACGCTTCAACATCCAAAGTCACTCCTTAGTTAAGTTTAACACCATATGTAACTCTTTTGTTTTATAACAACCAATAAACTCGCAATTTTGAATAACTATGAGTTTTTTCATTGATATTGTAGAGAAGAACCTAACTAAACCTAACCCAAACCCTGACTAAAATAATGTATATTGTGCGGAAAGCTAATATTTATATATGCTAGGGTACACCCGACCTAGGTAGGTAGGTAGGTAAGTAGGGTGTATGTATCGTGTATGTACGACAACCCTGCATCACACATACTTGCAGCCTCTCAGAGTCGATCGTAAGTAGTCTAAAAATATTGAGGTAGATCGCCAGCAGTTCAAGTTTGAGCACCCCTGATCTAGAGCAACCGCTTACGCCATTTACCAATACGGAAACAAATAAATACGAAAAATTTAAAGGGATGATTCTTGAGTTCATTTTAAGAAAAAAACCATATGAACATATGTCCTAAACCTTATAGGTTTTGAGACAGGGTGTTAAAACTTTTCAGAAAAATATCTTTTTTCTATAATATTAGTGGTACATTCTGTACGCATCAAGATACATATTCTAATGTACAACTTTTTTTCTATCAGTGGCGTCCGTATAGGATTTGCATTGTATATTTTTGAAGAAAAAAATGGTACGCCACTGAAATTATTTCATTTGGAGAGCCTAGACACTTTATATAAAAATTACTTGTTGCGTTTTTCTCGGCAGATGTATCGTTTAAAAGTTATTTAGCAAAATGTCAGAATTTTAGGACTTTCGTTAAGCAAAATTGGCTATGCACGAATGATCATTTAGCCAAATAACTTCTAAACCGTAGAAAGACTAAAAAGTTATGGAGCAGAATATGGAATATGGATTTGAATTCCTTATTGAAAATAAAGGGCAGTTTGTCATAAAAGTTGGCTCAAAAGTCAACAATTAATGAGATATTGAGGTACAAAGATGGCGGAAAAGTAATGTTTTTATTTTTTATCTTAAAGACAAAAAGCGCTAGAATAATGAAATTTGGGAGTATTACTACTATGAAATCACACTATCTGCATATTCACTTTTTTGAAATTGAAATTTAAAGGAAAACTTACGCAACGATTTGGAAAAAATAAATTCGGATAGCTTGTTTTATATAGAAACGTTCTTACCTCTTGTATTTTTTCATAAACTTACCGATTTAAAATTAAAAAATACCATGTAAATCATTACGGAAATTTTTTAGAAAAAAAAATCTAGTGGGCCGCTGTCACTTTTTAGTATATTTAAAAAATAATAGGTCCTAATATAGATCCTTGTGGGACTCCAAAATTTACTAATAAATTTGAACTTTTAATTTTTTTAATTTGTACAAACTGTATTCTGTTTCATAAAAAATTTTGAATTCAATTATATGTTAAACCCCTAGTTCCCAGCTGATAAATGTGCCTTAATAATATATCGTTATTTATAGTGTCAAAAGCTTTTTGTAAATCTAAAGACTATATGCAACATTCGTAAGAGTATCAGTAACTACAACCTCTGTGTTTTAGAATTTACGAAAACCATATAGTCCTACAAAAAGAAATTTTGCTTATATATATATATGTATATATATATATATATATATATATATATATATATATATATATATATATATATATATATATATATATATATATATATATATATATATACAGTGTGTCCCAGATTCGCTTCTCTATACAGGGATCTCGGCTCGTATTATACCTACAGCAAAGGTTAAATGGGGAAAGTTTTAGAGGAAACTTATTGCATTCGATATCCGGCTTCAGATTTACGATCGATCAATTGTTTTTGGAAATAACGGAAAAAACCGAAAATGGCGGATTTCGTTTTTGGCCAGTATATCCAGAACGGTAAACTTGACAGCTGCCAAAATGTGACATTATTTGGATTCATTGTTTTTTGTTAACCCACAACCCGCCTCAACTTTCATTTTTCTTACAGCCGCCATATTGCATTTTCAAACTTATTGATCGATCGTAAATCTGAAGCCAGATATCAAATACAATAAATTTCCTCTAAAACTTTCCCCATTTAACCTTTGCTGTAGGTATAATAGGAGCCGAGATCCCTATATAGAGAAGCGAAGAGAGAGACACTATATATATATATATATATATATATATATATATATATATATATATATATATATTGACCTCCTGAATAGTTAACCATGAGCCGCCACTGCTTATACATATACATAATTTGGATTACCTATATATGAGCAATTAAAAAACAAAAAATATATCAGAAATACATTAAACTCTTGAATATTAATAGTATTGGTGTATAACAAAATTTAAAGGACTCAAAATAATTCTTTTATAAGCTTTTAGATATTTGGTAAGTGGAGCAATAACGTGAGCTACTTCCTCGTAGTTATCTGAGGATCAAAACCGCAATATGATTTAAACAAAATGTTTTATAAATAACCAAGAGGCATTTTAAAAATCCGCAAAAGTTTATTTTTAAATAAAAGCATTAAGCCATAGAAATATAGAGCATATATACATAAATAGTATATTTGTATTGTAAATAACGCATTTAAGCATTTGGAGAGCTAGTATATATTTTAATGTTTACGTTATATAAAACCCAACCCAAAATTGGCAAAATATTTGTTTTTGTTCAATTAGTACCCATTTTTTCCTATTTTCCATGGCAATTATCATACTCGAATAGCTTAAATATCAAATTAACGTGTGTAAATCTAAGGCCTTACGGTTCGGACATCACTGGTATCTGTATTTTCACAAACACACTTCTTCGCCATAGTTTTTCAATTATTTAAGTACTACAACACTCAAAACTTAAAAAATCATTATAAAACTATCAAAATTATATAAACAACAAGGTGATTGTAGTGAAGAACAGGGGGAAAGATTCCATCAGGATATTAAAACTATGGAAGGTCGTTATCAAGGACGATGGGATAGCCACATGATGGCGGACTACTGCTGGAGCCTTCAACGAGACTACCCTAGTAAACTCACAACACAACACCCAGCACATTAAAAACATCTAAAATCAGATGTTAGATTTCCGGCACCAAATTTTTGTTTTCATCTTGTTACCCTGTGTTATTGCTGTGAATGAATAGTTGTAAAACTATTAAATATTAAACTTATTACATTTTTGTAATTTTTAAAAACCTTAATTACTTAGTAGTTTTTCGATATACATATAACTGTGTTATGAAAATATATCATATTGGAGTAATTCGATAAAACTTGGCTAAGAATATTTGACAATTTTTAAAACTTCACAGCAACATAGCCTTGTCGATATAGTGTATAGGGGAAAAATCAACCTATGATCCCGCGTTAAATGTTAATAGTTGGGTCTCTCTTGTTTTTATAGTCTAAGATTTTAAAAAATATTTACTGAATAATTTTTAATATTTCAGGACCAACTCACCGAAAAGCACATAGTGCGAATACAAGTCAAATACTCAGAGGGCGGGTTGAACTTAGACATTCCAGAACACAAAGACTACGTTGCAACGGTGACGACCCATCTTCAGAAACACCTGCAGGAAACGATCGATTCCATCATCGACGAGCACACGAACAGGTGTATGATCAGGCCGAGTTACGGAATCGAGGCCAGTCTTTTCGAGGAACTCAACCAGCAGACGTATTTCTGTCAGAAAGTTTCGCAGTGTAGTATAAACAGGGAGAGGACTATCGAGGAGATTAATTCGTAAGTAAGGCAACGGCTAACTTGTACAATTTTGTGCAAGGTAAAAGCTGTTTTTTATATATTGTGCCCGAGATGTTTCTTTTTCTCATCATATATTAGGGGACAAGGAATCTTCACTTCCCTTTGCTAATATTTGCCATAGGTCGGTAGATTTTGAAGGGAACCACTTTGGTATTTCTCAACTAAATATGTATATTACTGATCTACACTTATATACTGAAGACAAACAGTTAATTATTGTCATACTTTAAACTTTGATAAAATGATAATGCAAGCGATGAGATGTAAACTATAAGTTTTAGGCGGTAAATACCGTGAAACCGATTATTTCCCTTTGTATAGGGTGTGAGCACACTTCTACAGTACCGATACGGGAATCTAGGTATACAGGGCAAACGAGGGTTACTGCGCCGGGATGCACGTACAAAGTACTGTTCAAACATAACCAAATTTATTTTTACACTGCCGGGATGCAGATACGGAAATAAAAATACGCGAGGCGGGAAGCAATCAGAGCGCCGCGACAACACCCTCACGGTACCTTCTGCCACCGAATATTAACAAGACAAGAAGGAGTACTCGAAGCTCCTCTCGTTGATACCGGTTGTTCGACGTATAATCAAGTATTGAAATATACCTTAAAGTAAGAATAAAAATAGAGTTCATTATTTACATATTTAGCTACTGCCAAGATTACCTCACGGTATAAGGTCGATCGTACGACGATGCCAAGCCTAGCCAGGAACTCCAATGTTTATACCAATTTATATTACGGTGAATTTGTTTAAACATGATGTAATAAAATTTTCATACAAAAAATAGTAATGTTTTTCCAGTATTAATTTCTAAGCAGAAAGAAACTACTTTTATTGCAAAATAGTGAAATACAAATTAAAATACCCAAAGCCTTAGATCAGATTACATCAGTAACAAGAGTTTTAATTAGATATGGCAACCTCGAACGACAACTCCACGTATTAGACCATCCCACTATCGTATTAGACAATCCCACTTTCATTGACAATACATCCTATAAAAATGTATAATAGGCTACAGTAAAGATTGTTATAAATTGATTTGATTGTTCAAATCTTCTAATTATATGTTGCCTTACTTCAAGAAGCAGCGTTCTAAAGGTGCAGTGACATTAGAAGAACATTGATGTTTTATATATTTAATAAATAAGTTTTATTTACTTTATCTTGGACATTGCGCAACTAGGAGCTTTAGTTGACCTAACTATGGTGCGGCAATGTGAGTTTGTAAAAAAATGGCCGTTTAAGTTTGGAATTGTCTTTTTAATCATTAAGTAAACAGCTAGATTTCCTTTTCCAGGGGACTTGTTATGTCTAATGGAAGATACCTTTATCACTTATTTTGGGTCACATGACGTATTGACCAATCCGGTTCAATACAATAGAACGTTTACTTCGTCGGGGCCCGTGAGAATCCTTAGAAGCATAATGATACAAGAAAAACTCTGAGGTGATTATTTTGACGATTACAACAGTTTTTCCTACCAGAGAATTAAAATATCTCACGCTCAAAAAAACCTACTGCGATTTCGAAATTCACTAGATTTTGGATGAAATCTGGGGAAATAATAAAGTTTCGGATGATTTCGGGCCTATTTTTAATTTTCACTTGAGTTGGGCCAATTTTTTTATGTGTGTTATGAGGTAAAGGAATTTAAATGGTGATTCTTTGGGTAATTAAAAGTAAGAATCTGTTAGTAAACATGTTCTAAACTGGTTAAAATTTGAGATTTAGGATATTGCAAATTAAAAAACATCTTTTACTTTTTTAAATTTAACTATTAACATGGAATAACAATATGACTATTGGCCATTCTATTTTTATTTTATAGCGCTAGCTTTTCTACACAAATGTTAAAATTCCGCCGCCATGTTGGCATTACAATCTTGAATGAAATATTGATAAAAATTCATGATGTGCAATCTGCAAAAATTTTAAAATTAATCTGCTATGGTGGTGCCGCCATTTTTAATTCTCAAATATTGACTAAAATTTCATAACTTTTATTCTTAAATATTTGTAGATACTGATATTTCAGCCGAATCTGTACAAATAACAAAATTCGTTCGCTATATTGGCGTCACCATTTTGATGTTTGTTATGCATTCTTAACTAATCACCACAAATGTTAAAATCATGCGTCCGACCTGTTGACATTGTCATTTTGACACCGCTATTTTGAATTTTTAAATGCTGACACTTTTAAATTTTCCTAGGCACCGATTTTGGATGACTAAAAAAATTCGGATTTTTTATATCCGAAAGTGTATGCATGTCAAATTTGAAATTAATCGGTAATGGAAGTGCTGAAAAATCCATTACAAGATTTGAACCAGACATACAAACTTACAATCAGACGAATAGGAAGCCAATAAAAGCGCGTTAAAAGCATTGATTTTTAGTTTAAAACTCTAACACCCGTATTCACTAAAGTAGTTTAACTTTAGATAAGGTCTAACTTGACAGTTACAGGTTTAAGATGACATTTTCAAGATCTGAACAAATCATTTTTCTAAATGTCACAATTACAAAGTGATAGTGACATAAGGCAAACATAACTAAAAACTAAAGTTTAATAATATATAACAGTGGTGCTCAAACTTGAACTGCTGGCGATCTACCTCAATATTTTTAGACTACTTACGATCTACTCCGAGAGACTGCAAGTATGTGTGATGCAGGGTTGTCGTACATACACGATACATACACCCTACCTACCTACCTAGGTAGGGTGTACCGTAGCATATATAGATATTAGCTTTCCTCACAATATACATTATTTTAGTCAAGGTTTGGGTTAGGTTTAGTTAGGTTCTTCTCTACAATATCAATGAAAAACTCATAGTTATTCAAAATTGCGAGTTTATTGGTTGTTACAAAACAAAAGAGTTACATATGGTATTAAACTTAACTAAGGAGTGACTTTGGATGTGGAAGCGTGGCACTGCATGTCCTCAGCATACTTTTCATAAGATGGTACGTAACCACTGAGTGCTAATCGCAAGCATGATGACATGATCGTCAGTTAGTCGATTGCGATATTTTGACTTAATTATCTTCATTTCAATAAATGCAGACTTGCACAAGTAAGTTGACCCAAATATTGCTGTCAGTAGAAGGGCGATTTGCCTTACATTCGAATATTTATCTTCAGATATAAAACACTAGAAATTTGTATCAGATTCTGTAGTTTTGAGATGTATATCTGATATAATCTGCACCAACTCATTTTCAACAGAACATGAGTTCATATTAAACTGACTTGCTATTTCAGTAGCTAATTCCTCAATGTTTTTACATGAAAAAGGATAACTCATAAATGATGCTACATTTGCCAATTTACTATAATCATAAAAACGCATTTCGAATTGTCCCAAAATATTTGATAATTCAGCCTCAATTCAACTGAGGAATCCTTGCTTTCAAAGACGGAAAATGTTTCTTTTCATGAATTTCATTTCATGATCTATCATAAGTCGCAATTTACTTTTGAATGTGTTTACTGCCCTAATCATCTCAATAACAGTTTTTCCTTTACCTTGAAGCTCCAAATTAATGGTGTTTAAGTGCATTGTGATGTCAGTCAAAAATGCCAAATCAGTCAGCCATTTTTCGTTTTTCAACATCTGAGTGTCATCACCTCTTTCGTCTAGAAAAGCTGTTATTTCGGGCAATAATTCTTAAAACCTTTCTAGGAATTTTCCGCGACTCAACCACCTGACGTCCGTGTGAAAAACTAAATCAGTGTGTTCAGCTGTTGTTGCAAGCTACGTGCACTGATGGAATTAACAATTTTTGTTGCAATGCCCATAATTTCCTCCGTGTTTAAAACTTTTGAATACAAAACTTGTTGATGTATAATGCCATGAATTGAAAAAAATGAAGGGAAATCTTCATTAGCTCGACACAATGCCACAAAACCGTTTTTGTTTCCAGTCATTGCTGGTGCTCCATCGGTTGTAATGCACACTAATTTATATATTGGTAGCTTTTAGTTTTTCACAAAATTGAAGAAAACGTCATATATATATATATATATATATATATATATATATATATATATATATATATATATGAGATATTTTAAATGACGCGATCGTAGCAGCTTTTGATTGTTTGGCTGGTCTTGTGAACATGGTTTGTTCTTTTTTCAAACAAGATATCAAATCACGTACTTTTCGTTTTCTTAATTCACTCTGTGGCGGAAAATCCTTTTCATAGTTTTTATGAACCGTTTTATGATGCCTCTCTAAGTTACCCCGCTTAGGTATTGCAACTGACGCACGACAAATAAGACAAATGCACTTATCCTTCACCATACAAAACAAAAATTCTTCCTCCCAATCGTTATTAAAATGATACGTTTTAGATTTCTTCGCTGCAATCATTTTGTACTATTTAATAATAAACTTTGTATCGACGTAGTATTGCCTTCAAGTTGCAATTCAGACTGACTCCAATTCCTGCAGGCGCAACATTTATATCGGCGTGAACGAAAGTCTCGAATGTTCCCGTCAAACGCGCCGCCCGAAATTTCTAGAAAAGCGGCAAGAATAAAAAACGCGGCTTTTCTTTGACAAGTACCGCGCGTTCCTTTGCTAAAGCCGCCTTTTGCCGCTAGCAGAGTGTTAGTTTATTAATACATTTTTGTAGTTTAGTTAAGTACCTTCTCATTAAAAAATTTTTTCTTCTCGAGATCCACTCAAAAAGCACTCGCGATCGACCGTTTGAGCACCCCTGATATATAAGTAACTAATTTCCTTTTAAACTTACCTAACTTAATGGTTGATTTTAGATAATGAAGTAAAGAACGATTATTTCTTTGAAATTTGTAAAAATACCTATTTTCCTCATTAAGGTATAGGTAAGAATCCTTCTTTTTGTCAACGATAATGAAGCATGGCCCATTTCTTCATTTTCGTACATCAAATATTTTAACAGGTCGTCATTTTGATTCGCCATATTGAATTCATACTAATATGTTACCAGTTTTTTTTATATCAGACCTAATTTTTGTGGAAAATTAAATAAAATTAAAGTTAATCGAGTAAGGGATTTTTTAGCTATACCGGAACAGACCGACTGAATGACAGTAATGAAAAAAGATGAGGACCTGTAAAAACCCGTAACGATAATTTTACGATTGATGATATTTCCTTATGTGGGGGAAGTGAAAACTCACGCCGTCACTGGCATTCGTCAACAAATGGCCACGGCTTGGGCATGCTCCTCACCGCTTGTTTTATGGTAAACATTATCGATAGGAATGAAAAATAGGGGAACCATGTTGGCGCACACCCCTAACGTGATTTATGAATGAGTTGTGATCTCTACTTTAATTCTTACTCTAAGAAATATACCACCAAACATTAATGTATACTAATTTGTCATATTTGCCGGAGCGCGGCGCGAAACTAATTTTTTATTTTTTAAAAATTAAAATAAGCATTTACCAATTTACTTTAGTGTTTGTGTTTGATAAAATTACGATTAACTTTTCCGTTCTTATTTTATGGGAAACTTTAAATGCAAAAATATTTATTTCTTTTAACAAGAAACCCTAATCAGGATTACCTCGAATTTTTTTTGTCCTGATAAGAATTTGTGCCGGAAATTCGAGAAATCCAACCCCAAAGCAATTTTGTAATTGCATTGGGGAAAGTATTTACTCAAAAATATCTTAATGAGGTTGAAGGTGCAAAATGTATGCAAGATAATAATAAAGTTTTGATTAATGTAACTCTTGATATAATCGAAGAATATAAAAATATCTTGTACAATGACAATAATAGTTCTTTAAAAGTGTTTGCATGCGACTATATAAATCTTTCAAGTACAGACGGCAAATGCTGTTGTGTTTACATTACTGGCTATCTATTAAAATATCGGTAAATTTTCTTTAGCCGGAACTTCCCTCGTTCGTTTTAATCGCTAGCGGTTTGCATCAACCTCGTAAAAGCATGGATTTCTCGGATTCGTCGGCGCGTTTTTGTAAGCACAACACTGTGTCCCTTATTGTCTTGTTAATGTTCGGTGCTTCAGGTAGTTGAATAAAAAAAATAGGTTTTTTTTCAAGAAACAAAAAAAAAAATCAATATGGCTCAGCATGATAATGAAACTGATAATTCTCTGACTTTTTACAGGTATATCACAAGCGACAAAACCCATCCTCTCGTATTGGTGGGTCCAAGCGGTTGTGGAAAAACGACTCTGCTGGCTCGGATAGCTATCCATTGTCCAAACAAGCTACCAGAAGCATTCCTCATTCTAAGGTTTATGGGAATCAGCGCTCATAGCAACACCATCGAGCAATTACTGAGCTCTATAACGAATCAATGCTCGATATTGGCGTATGGGCATAAGTGTTTCTGCAATCATGTAAGCCATAGTGTTTGAAGTTGATAGATCTTGTTATTTACAATCAATATACGTAAAAAAACAAAGTTTTTTACGTATATTGATTTACGAGCCGCCACTGGGTTGCCAGATTTCATATCTAGCTAACTCATCTATTTCCTGGTTTTAATATTTTTTTTTGGAATACTAAATATTTTTATAGATTAGTTTGTTTTTAAAGTTTTTTTTAATATGTGCAAATACTGTACAGGGTGTCCGGATTTGGTTGCAAAAGCAGGGTATCTCGCTTATTTTTAAAGATAGAACCTTGCGGTTTTCACGAACCTGAGCTAATTTTTTGTGAAACTCATCAAGCCGTAAACAAAATTTTCATAGCCTTCTTCGTTTATCAGATACAGGGCGAAATAGAAAATTTTGCATATTGAGACCCCTCTCGTATTTCGGTTATCCTTTAACTTAACGCAAAGAGAAAAATTGCTGCTTATGCAGTTTTTTACGCTGGATCCAGTGACGTCATATTTTTCATTTGAGTTGTTATTTTTTAGATATGACCCAAAGTTGTTTTTTTTTAAATGGGACACCCTATATATTTGTCCAGAAATTGATTTGTCATTTTTAAAGCTTCTCAAAAATATATAATAGTATGGGTCTATTTTAATAAACAACAACAAAAATCCTAATTTTTATAATTATCATCCCAAATTTTGCAGTAGGCCATGCAAAACGATGCCGTTTTCTTTTGTTTTCTTGGAAGCAAATGGCATTTCCCAATTTTGTACGCGTATATAAAATATAGCGCTAGTTTTTTGTATTTATTTATTTATTGTGTAAAAATATATTTGTATTATTATGGAAGAAAACCAAAGTTTCGAACATTATGAAAAGTACGATATGTTAGCTTGTTTATATATTAAGTAATGAAAATGTTCAAACGTAATATTTAATTTAATAATAAGGTAAATAGTTAATTTTTAGGTATGTTGAAATACTATTGCTTAATTTTTATTTAGATATGCAGAAAGGAGGCAACCTAATATATCCACTTTTTATCGGATAAAAAAGAATTTACTTAATCACGGATCATTTATCAAATCTCGTACGAAAACATATAATAAAGAAAATCGGGAGGCTGAGGAAATTACGGTTTTGGCTAATGCAGAAGCTTACCCTACAAACTCTTGTAGGGCCAGTGAAAAGAGGATAGGGATTCCAAAAACTAGAGTTCAAGAAATTCTAAAAAAGCACAAATACCACCCATACAAATTTAGGCTCGTGCAGCACTTACAGCCAGGGGATGCAGAGCGTCGGGTAGTCTTCTGCAATTGGTTTCGAGAAAGATGCGATATGGTTAAAGATTCTGAAAGGAAGGTTATATGGTCAGACGAAGCACATTTCAGTAATTCTGGTATACTCAATAGGCACAATAGTAGATTCTGGTCCCAGGAAAATCAACACCAAATATTTCCCAGAAGACAGCAGGGCAGGTTTGGTCTAAATGTGTCCTGCTTTATATTAGGAACACATATAAAATTTTATATATTTGAGGGAAATCTAACAGCCAATCCCTATATAGAAATTTGAGAGGCAGCTATACCTGAATTACTTGACGATGTTCCTCTAGCGCAAATTAACGAAATTTATTTTCAACAGGACGGTGCTCCTGCACATAATTCTGGAATGACGAGATTATTTCTGGACAATAATTTTACCAATCAATGGATCGGAACAAATGGACCTATAAGATGGCCCACTGGGTCCCCAGATTTGTCGATTTTAGATTTCTTTCTATGGGGATGTCTGGAAAATAGAATTTACAAAGACCACTATGATAATGTCCAAGATTTAGGAAATGCAATAACAGAAAATTTTCGCTATTTACAAAATCATCCCGTTATTTTGCTTAATTCCCTAAAACGAATACGAAAATTATGCGAAGCATGCATAGAACAAAATGGAAATCAGTTTGAACAGTTCTTTTGATTACTGTAGTTCTTATACGACAGTTGATTTTTGCTGAAAGGCTTGTTACGTAATAATTTATTACTGTTTTGTTCTTGTGTTACATAAATCTAGGTAGGTGGTACTTTTTTGGTGCGAAATTATCAATACATATTTTGATAAATAGATTTAATTACATATTTATTTTGATTTATTGTTAGGATGTAGATATTGTTAACGACTTTAAATAAAAGGCAGCATTGTTTTGCATGGCCTACTGCAAAATTTGGGATGATAATTATAAAAATTAGGATTTTTGTTGTTGTTTATTAAAATAGACCCATACTATTATATATTTTTGAGAAGCTTTTAAAAGGACAAATCAATTTCTGAACAAATATACAGGGTGTCCTATTTAAAAAAACACAACTTTGGGTCATATCTAAAAAATAACAACTCAAATGAAAAATATGACTACGTCACTGGATCCAGCGTAAAAAACTGCATAAGCAGCAATTTTTTCCTTTGCGTTAAGTTAAAGGATAACCGAAATACGAAGGGAGTTACAAAATGCAAAATTTTCTATTTCGCCCTGTATCTCATAAACGAAGAGGGCTATGAAAATTTTGTTTACGGCTTCATGAGTTTCACAAAAAATTAGCTCAGGTTCGTGAAAACCGCAAGGTTCTATCTTTAAAAATAAGCGAGATACCCTGCTTTTGCAACCAAATTCGGACACCCTGTACTAATAACAAAGATCGATTATAGCTTACTTAATAGATACCTCATTAAATGGGACCAATTCTGGCCGAAAAAACTATATTATTTCGTGCGGTAACGACTCGCGAACTAGAACGAGACGCGGGGTGTCCAATCACTAAATATTAGAAGAGATCTTTTAGTTAAAAGAGGAATGTTGAATTTGGCGGTTAATCTTTGGGGTTGGAATTTGATATAGGTAAGCTTGAAATAAACGTTTCTATGAGTAAGCATACGCTTCAAGAGAAAACAAACTTATTCCTACAAAGACCTGAATAACTAAATCAAAGAAACAACTCTAAATATTATTTTAATCAAAAAGCAGTTCTAAACCTATTATCTTATACAGGAAGGGGAACATTTTTTGTTTTTTGAGATACTTGTATCTACGGGGTGAGTTATTATATTATGACACCCACCTACAGGGTTATTTATTAACAAAGATAGAGAAAAAGTGTAAATACAAAAAGTGTAGGGTAATAAATATGTTTTTTTTTCTAATGGAGTACCTTGTATATTGTTTATTTTTATGAAAGCCCATTCTTTACTGATTTAAAAAAAGAAATTTTAGTATATTGGCGCAAAGCGTTTATTATATGAATGAGTAATTGGAAGAAGGATACCATTCCAGTGAAGCTTGTTTTTGGGAAATAAAAAAAAACTGCTTTGCGCCGAAACCGTCAATTTTTCAAAAACTATTACTATTAGTCAATTGAACACTTTGTGGTCATGTGATACCAAAGTTTAAACGTTTATTCGCATTTAGTAACTAGATATTGGTGTTTGAAAGTACAAATATCTTATCCTTTTTCCACGCAATATGCAAAAATATAGGTAAAAAAAACAAAAAAGGACATAAATGAAATACAAACTTTTATTTTACATAAAAACTTTGTAAAACATAATATTAACATTCTTTTTAGATTTCTAGGTCACTGGTTTCTCTATTTGTTGTGGGATTTGTCAGAATTTCATCATAAAAGGGCCTGTAGTCTTCGGGTATGTAATGCACTATTTTGGAAACATCTTCTAGCTTCTTAGAGTTGATTGGAACTTTTCCATTGTACGCTTTCGAAGTAGGAAGGTCCACATTGTCTTGTTTCTTCACATTGAAAAGACCATAGGTGAAACCATCAATAAATTCGGATGCTTTGATACAGCCTTTCAGTGCTTGTGTATGTGTATTTGCTGATGGTAAAGGACTGTTTTTTTTCAACATCTTTGACAGTCTTTTTGAAGTATTGAGGCCACCAGCCTTTGACATCAAGTATATCAGTATTATTTAGCCGTTGTACTTGAAAGCTTGGTTTTTCTTTTGGAAGATGTAATGATTTCGTTGTGTTGATCAGGAGAGTAAATCCTATCGAATTTTCTCAAAGAGCGCTTAATAACTGAAAAGTTTCTGTCGCAATGCAAAAAACTATGACCTCGGATGGAAAAATATTGATGGATTACTTGAAATTTGCCATTCATAGTCAGTGCAGTAAATAACCTAGTTAAAGTGTGGTTGCGGTTTTGTCCAGCGCACGCATCACTAAAAACATGCAGAGTTTTTACTTCTTCAGGGATATGTTGAGTAATAAAGTCCAAAATCGCCGTACTGACTTCATTGGGACCTTGCTGAGCATCTCCTCTGTGTATGTGTGTAGAACACCGATATGTCGTTTCCAAGACTTGCAGGTCTCTTTGATTTCTTGAAGTCTATTGTAGAATTTAGATGCTCGTCTTTTATTAATCATAAGTTCTGCAACTGCGCATCTCTTTGCTGTTTCATTAAGAGTTGTCGACTTTATTTATGCATTTAAATCCTCACAGGTCGAGCAACCGTCCACCTGAGGCCTACCAAACCGGTATCCGAAGTTTTCTCGGAAATGTCTCAGATAATATTCATACTTGACGACATTTCTTAAATCACGATTTTCATTAATCAAGAGCTCGTACATCTTTGCTACGCTTAAACTTGCATCTAAATAGGTGATTAACTTAGAGGAATGAGACTCTTTTTTCGGAAACGATTTTATCTGTTCATCAATTTTGGCAACAATCGCGAGATTCAGTTTATTTGCACGATTTGCATGCCTTCCTCTCATATCAACTGGTGCAGTTTTAGTTTCCAGGATCTTAGTTAGGCGTTGTACGACTTAATTGGATGTGTAAACTCATATACGCTTTGCGGCAAACTTCAACCCTACTCCCACCTTTCATAGCAAAATATTTGAAAGGAGAAGTATTCTGTTTATATTCCACTGTAGCTGGACGATGTCTGGCAACATCATGTCTTTCTATTAATCCTACTAGATATGTATCTTTTTCATTTTTTGGCCTTCCATTATAACCGATTTCGATGATTGAACGTTTCTCTTCATTAGGGAAATCGGTCATACATTTCTTACGACAAATGCAATCCGGCCGGGTTATTTTAGCATTCACTAGTTTACCTTTATGTGTAACAAACTCTGTCCCTTCTTGTCTTGCCAGCTTTTCCTTTTCTTTTATGTACAATTTCTTGTTTAATTTTTTATTTCACGTTCTTCCTCCGAATCCGTGGAATCTGACATTTCTATAATATACAAAGATTATTTACTATTTTTGTTAACAATCACTTAACACTAACTTTACCTCTAAATTTCAGATTATTAAAAATGAAATAATATTAACTAACTTTTAAAACACCTGTTTACTGGACGAAACTGCAAAACGAAGTGAAAAACATGTGTTTACGACGTCAGCGTTGTGATCTGGCCGCGCATCTAGTAATGCGTTGAAGACCGATAACATTCCAGGAATATTATCGTTTTTCCGCTCAACAACAAAATTATTATGGGAACGGGCCGGCAATACTATCGCTTTTGCGCTCAACTTGAAGATAATACGAATGTTAGTAATATGGCTATCTCACTTCAATTCGCCATATTTTTGGAATGTTATCCTTCCAATCACTCATTCAATTATTTTAGTTAAACTGCAACATTACTTGCCATATAAGTCTAAGGTAATATTATAATACAGGGTGTTATTGAAGTACGTGGCCAAACTTCAAGGGGAGATTCTTTGAGTTGTTTTAAGACAAAGAGTGTTAAGCTTTAAAAAAAATCGGTTTTTTGGAAAAATCTTAGTAATTCTTTAGCGGATTTTGTTGAAATTTGGCAGTGTTATTTATGTTAGTAAGAGGCAACTTTGACTTTAACTGCATTAAAATTATTAAGTCCAGTGGCGACCCGGGAGGCACTTTAACCAGCATTTTTGACAAAAAAAAATGTGCGCCAATGACTTTTTTAATTTTTTAATTTTTTTTTCGTATTATCAACTAAAAATACAATTTTTTTTATCTCTTTAGGTTTTTTCTTATTTTGCTTCGTTTTTGAGAAAAAAAATAAAAGCCACTTTACTGCATGTCATTGCTTTCTTGTATGAAAACAATAAAAAGTAAATGGTTCTAATCAGGATCGTATACTTTCTAGCTAAATTTCAATTCTATTTAAGCTAACAATTTTTTGTCTCCTTTTGCCAGTAGCGTACATAAGGGGTACCGTAGGAAATTAAAAAGAAGCAAGTAACTAAGAAACATTTAACAGTAGGTAACACGAAACTTACAATAGCTGCTGAAAATGTCCTCCTTCAACTGCAATGCATGCATTAGCTCGTCTTAACATCGATTGCCGAACACGTTGAAATATTCCCGGCATATGTCTTATCTGATTACAAGAGTTACTTATTCGTTGAATTAATTTGTCTTCGGTGTTGACGGGAGTTTTATAAATGAGGAACTTTAAATGCCCCAAAAGAAAAATCTAACGGATTTAAATCCGTTGACTCCGGGTGGCTACGATTGTGTGACCTCGCACGCACAGTTTTCTCCATAAGTTGCATGTTAAAAATGTGTTAAAATGAGATTGTGCCCCATCGTGCATGAACCACATTGCTTCTCTTTCTGCCAGTGGAACATTTTCTAATAGTTCAGGTAACACGAATTACAAAAAGTGACGATAATCTTGACCATTTAATCTCGCGGGTAAAAAATAAAGTCCAGTGATATAATAACATACAATACCAACCCAAACATTCACAGAAAACTGTTGTTGATAATTATTTTCTATCATTGCATAGGGATTTCCTTCAGCACAGATATGATTGTTATGAAAGTTCATAATTGAATTTCGGGAAAACAGGCTTCATCTGTAAACAAAATACGGGATAGAAATGTCGGAGATGCTATCTATTGTTGCAAAAGCCAAGTACAATAATCCACTCGCTGGGGAAAATTTACAAATAATAACGCTTGAATACGCTGTATGTGGTAAGGATACAGTTAAAGACCTCTTAAAATCTGCCATACAGTAAAATGAGGTATGTTTAATTGTTGCCCAATTTTGCGTGCCCTACTTGTGTCGGGGCTACGCTCAACTTCATGTAAAACTTCTTCCTCCACATCCACTGTTCTTACTGTTGCAGGTCTACCAATAACAGCAGTCGATCTTTGAAAGCTGCCTGATTCGCAGAGGCTCTCATGTATCCTTACAAATGTTTGTCTGTTTGGTACAAGGGGATGAGGATATCTCTGTTGATAAAATCTTAAATTGCCTCGGACCATTCCATAAACAAAATGCATATCGGCCATTTCTGCGTTTGTAAATTGAACCATTTCTAATATCAGTAAAGAATTTTATAGATTAAAACTCTTAAAAACACTTCACACTGCTTAAGCTTGTTAGTTATGTCAAAGTCAAATATGTCTGAACAATTGTTTTTCCGTCCATGGCCTTCTTACTTTTTTGTTACATCGAAAACATTGCAGTAGTAAATAACGTCTTATCGAAAACTGTTAATCTAAGCGAAAAACCTCGAGATGTTAATTCTTTAAGTGGTTTTGATATGAATATTTTGTATGAACATAACATTTTTTTTTTCGTTAAAATATTAATAATCCTTTATCCGTTTTTGTTAAAATTTGGCAGTGATATTTATGGTAGTAACCTAACTCTAACTAGATTAAAATTTAGTAAGCTCAGTGGCGTCCCGAGGGGTACCTTAAGCAACATTTTTGACAAAAAATGTGTGCTAGCGAGTTTTTTTAAAAGTTTGTAATTTTTTCGCATTAGGCAATCAAAAATACAACTTTTTTTCTTTTGATTTTTTTTTTGGTATCTTGCTTCGTTTTCGGAAAAAAAATGTAATCACTTTATCGCATGTCCATGAAATTTTATAACAATTTTTAAGACAAGAATAGGCTACTGATACAGAAAAAAATAACAGGAATAGCCCTGTTTTTGATAGTTTATAACTTTTTATATTGTTCCTGGGACGTGCAATAATGTCACTTTATTTTTCTCAAATATGAAGCCAGATATCAAAAAAAAAACTCTAGAGACAAAAAACTTGTATTTTTAGTTGCTGAATACGCAGAAAATATAAAAAAAATTAAAAAAGTCAGTGTCCACATTTTTTGTCAAAAATATTGATTAAAGTGCCTCTCGGGACGCCACTGGACTTAATAATTTAATCTAGTTGGGTCAAAGTAGCTTTTTACTAATATAAATAACACTACCAAATTTCATCACAATCAGCTAAAAGGTTACTAAGATTTTTGCGAAAAACCGATTTTTTTTTACAGTTTAACATCCTGTATCTTGAAAAAGAAGTCATTCCGGACACGTGCTCTTAAAACTTTATGTCTTAAAATCACTCAAAGAATCTCTTCTTGAAGTTTGGCTACTTACTTAAATAACACCCTGTATAATGCAAAACTTGTTACAGTGAAATCAAAATAATTGGGAAACTGGTTGAGCCAAAGTAGTCAAACTATATATTTTTGAAATTACGAAAAAAAAGCATTGATGAAAATTATAAAAATACAGGGTAAACTTATATTTTTTAGGGGCATATAAGTAGACATGCGAAAGTCGTTTGTTTTTTTTTCATAACGGATTCAGGCGGTTTGAAAGAAACCCTAAAGCTTTTATATTTAAACTGTTTCTCTATCTTCGTTAACAAACCCTGTAAGTAGGTGTCAAAATATAATGACTCACCCTGTACATTTCTGAAACAAGTCAAAAAGTAACTGTCACTTTTTCAAATTAGGTAATCAAAAAAAGACAAGCGGGTTTTTTATAATCAACAAAATTTGGCGAAAACTATATAAATAACCAAAATAGTTTTTTATAACGAGTAACTAAAATCACTTCTTTGGGGCGAATCGTTGTCGTTTCTAGAGGTTAATAAAGGTTAATATAACCGCCATAGAAAAATATATACATCGGGGGATAGCCACAAATTATCTTTAACAAAAGTCTGCGGTTGGTACTCTCTTCTTCCGGTTTTCTCAACACACTTGGCAACATTGACCGTTAGTTTCTCAGATGGCCGAGAGGGGGCCTGAATGTTGCCGTCTCTGTTCAATCACTGCGTAGCTATATTGATCTATTCTAATATTGATGTTTTCCAAAAAGCGTATTTATTTATTTATTTTTTCCAGAATATAGATGAGTATCAAAAGGTTATTCCCAATTTACTGGCAACAAGTAGTCTACAGCGACCACTGCTTATCATTTTGGACGGACTAGATCAAGTGAGAGAATACAGTTCTACCAATAATCAGTGGATTCCGACAAAACTACCTGACAACATAAAGATGGTTATATCAGTGACAGAGGGTATGTATGCCCAGTGGCGTATGTTTATTAAGCAATTAATCAATCATTTATTCCCGAGAAACAACATTGTTTATAGTTGGAACCCTGATAAACAATTTATATAAAAACATATAAATGTACAAACATTATAATAAATTACAAATAAATTGAAAGCTGTAAATATTAAAGGGAACTAATTAATAATTAATATAAAATATATAAACGTATAAACATTATTATAAATTAAAAGTAAATTAAACACTGCAAAGATTAAAAAATATATCAGACGTAAAGATATTAATTCTGCTAAAAATGTTTCTTTAAGTGTATCAATTTTGTTAATATTTTTCAATTGTTTTGGTAGAGTATTGTAATAATTCATCCCACTGTGTAATATACATTGTTTGCCAAACTTACTTATACATTATAACAATCTTGTATTATGGCCATGAATATTATTATTTCCAATAAAATTTAAATTCGTGTTTTTTATATTTTTAGCTGTTGAATGAATAAAAGTACACAATTTACTTTTAAAACATCATAGAAATATTTAAAATATTCTTGGGCTTATAAAGGTTAAGTAACGGTAAATACATTTTATTGACTTATTTTGTAATTTTTCTAATGATTTTATTGTTTTTTTTACATGCCTCGCCCTCTATATATATATATATATATATATATATATATATATATATATATATAATTCCAATTTGACGTTTCGACAGGTAGTTTCCATGAGACGTAAAACAAAAGGTCAATAACAGCAAATAATATTAAAGCAAAATATAATACACGTAGCACATTGTCATTTTGTCAAACAAATACATACACAGAACATCTATTGAGACTCAATAGATGTATTATTACCTTTTTTCCTCACCCATTTATGAACCGATTTGTAGTGTATAAAAATACATTATTTTTTGAAAAAAAAATAGATCCGATCAAAAAAAACATTAAAAACTAAACCATAATATTTTATTCTTCACACTGCTGTTATAGCATCCAACAAAAATTCATGGATGAACCACTCTCTTTCAAATTACAGCCAAAAAAGAATAGGTACTTCTTGAAAGGTATAAGTTTATTTGTTTTTCGCGATAAACAGAACTGTTAAAACTCAGAAATAAGTTTTACATGTCAAGTTAATAGAGGATAAATGTCAAGTCAAACCATTTTAGCGCTATTGCCAAATCGTTTGACTTACTGATATTTCTGGAAAAAAAAATGATTGGAATGCATTTTTGGCTAGCCGTTTTGTTTTGTAAAAAAGTTTTTTACTTCCCTCGTAGTATTGTAATCTTGAAAATATCACCCTCTGAGATTTTTTTAGATCTTTACGTTTCAGGGTCCCTAGATGCTAGAAAACTATTTACCCGAAATATTCATATCGAGGGAAGTTCTGGGTAAAGGAAATTTTGTTTGTAAAAAGGCGAATAAAACCAAATTTTCGGATTTAATAAGCCCAAATATCAACAGCCAAGTCGAAAGACAAACGTGAACATTTTATACAAAATAGGGTCAATCTGGCAGCACTGTAAGATATTCCTTCTTACAGCTGTCATAATAAGAGTTTTCGTATTAACAGTCTTTGAAAATGTCGTTGTTCTTTTTCACAGAAAGTGGTTCACCATTTTTTTCTCTTAAAATAGTTGAAATAATGTAACCATTCTATTTTATGTTCAAATTTTTTTAAATTCTTTACAAGACTTGTTTTCAGTCAATACATGAAACCTAAATAAGTAAGAAGTGATCTTTTTAATAAATAATTAATATTTTAGAAGTAAAAATGCACAGCGACCTGAAATCAAGACTGACTGATAAATGTTACGTTAACATGCCTTTGCTGGAGTCAAGCGGAAGCGAAGAATATTCTAATGTCCAGCGTGATGCAGTACAATCATAGTATCAATTCCAAAGTACAAGACTGCGTTTTAAAATCTATCCAAGAATGTACTGTTCCTCTGTATTCTAAGGTAAGCAGCTACAGTTACTGTATTATTGCAGGCAAACAGGGATGTAAAAATAAAATATGTTATTTAGCCTCTAAAAACTGGTATTTCACAAATTTTTCAGTGCATCATTGTGACCTGACTACGTCATAGATTTTGGTCATGCAATTTGTATTGAGATATCTTCCTTTTCGTCTTTTTAATTTGATATAATTTTTTTAGGTTCTGGCCTGGCAAACATCATGGTGGGTGGATAAAGACCACGAAATCAAGCCGAAAGGGAAGTTGCCCGAGCAACTAGATTGCATGCTCGAGGAGTTGGAAACTATTATGGGCCCTCCCCAAGTGCAGCACGCTCTGGCACTGATTACTTGCAGTAAACATGGAGTGACGGATTCGGAAATGTTGGATTTGTTGGCGTACGATGAAAATTTTCACAGTAGTACTACTTACGGTGAGTTCACTTAAGCAAACTTAAATTAAATGCATAGTAAAAATAAACTAGTTGGTCCACTCCTCGGCTAATCCTTTGAACTATTTCTGCCACATTGTTTTCGCGCGATCACTGGTGTCTACGGATATGCTCGAATTGTTGCGGAGGTTTCCGAACGTCGCAAGCGGCAAAGGAAAGTCGAGCTCTCGCCAGAGATGTATTCAGAAAAATATGGGCATACAATAAAATAAAAAATATCGATTTATCATCGGGTGACTATTTGTGAAAACGGAATATTGTAAAAACCTTTCATGTAAGCAATAGTACTTCTGCATCTGCAAGATGAGGACAAACACGGCAAGAATATTATTTTTTTTACTTAAATCGTCTTAAATGTCTCAAGTTTTTCATTTCACAACAAATATAAGAAAAAAACGGCGACTCCCAAAAAGATAAATCAGTTTTCACGCTTGTGGGAATAGTATGGTGAAACAAAATCAAAACAAATCATAGTCAAAATTTGTTTTATTGACCTAAGCACAAAAAACTTAAACGAAGGTAAATAATTAAAAAGACAAACGACAAAGGTAAATAAAAATCAAAACGTATTAACAGAGGTAAACTAAGACTTGGGACCATTTAACAAAGACAAAAATTCGGAGCAGGACTCGCAAAAATTAGTTCGCATTTGTAGCCTAGCCTTCATAACGTCCAAAGACATTCGATTTCTCTCTTTTATCCACGAATTATTCATAAGGCTAAATATTCTCTCACAAAAAGCATTGCTTATTGAATGGATAGAACAAAATGACACAATTTTGTTTAAGTTTATAAAGTCTTGATTTTGACACACACACAATGCGACCAAATTTGATCATTTTGCATGTTTTTCGATAAGTCACTATATTCAAACAAACAAACAAACAAAACAAACAAACAAAAGTATGCTTTATTGCCGCAGACAAATTTTACAATTTTATGGGCAAAGCAAAATATACCTAAAATAAGACATATCAAAACATTAATCGAAAAGAATTTCGATAGGTCAATGCTTTTTAAAAATGTAAATTATCAATTTACCAAATCGTAAAACACACGTTAGAATATAACATAACATTGCCGCAAAACAGTTAATGAATCCTAATAACCTTATAAAAGTAAACAAACACACATGTACGAGGTGAATAATTTCGATGACATTGAAATCAAAGTAAGACGTAAGACTAAGTAAAGACGTTGTATCAAAATCACTCCAAGTTATGCTTGTGTCGTCAGCAAAAAGGGAAATTCTTTCATTAATTTTAAGGTTCGTGATATCATTAATGTATAACAAAAGAATAGGTCCCAAGACTGAACCTTGAGGGACTCCACTTGTAATCAACTTACAATCAGAATCGGAACCATTAGCCCTTACAAGTTGTTGCCTTTTCCCAAGATAAGATTTGAACCAATTTAAAGAAGTACCACGAATTCCATAAAAATTTAGTTTGTTTATCAGAATTTCATGACTAACACAATCAAAGGCTTTCTCATGGTCACAAAAAACTGAGGCAGTTGGGTGGTTGTTATTGAGAGATAAGTAGACGCCTCTAAGCAACGTGAACATGGCGTCGCTGGTGCACTTGTTGGGTAGAAATCCGAACTGCTCCGGGGATATTATCTGATGTTTTCAGGAGAAAGCATAAGACGATTCTCAGTAGCCTTTCGATGATTTTTGATAGCACTGGTAGTAGTAAGGGCCTCTATGACTGGGAAGTTCAGGAATATTCTAATTGATAGGCCATCAGTGCTACACGAAGATTTACTTTTGATATTATTTATTACCTTCAATAGTTCAGTGTTGCTAACGGGACTTAAGAAAAAGCTATCAGCTAAATTTTTTGAAGGAGGGAGAAACGAAAGAGGGTCCAAACTTGGCGAGATACTAGAGGTAACATTTTTGCTTACATTAATAAAATAATCATTTAGATCATTAGCCCCTGGCAAGATCTGAGTCACAGAGTTTGATTTGTTTCTGAGGTTATTGATGATGGACCAGGTTTCTTTTGAAACGTTATTTGAGTTTGTTAGACGTTTTCGGTAGTGTAATTTTTTGCTGACTTAATAAGAGTAGTGTAGATCCTCCTATAGTTAGAGATATAGTCGAGAATAAGAAAGGAGTCGGTGAATTTTTTTATATATGAGAGCGAGCGCATATTTTTAGCAGAAATTCGTATTTCTTTCGTGGTCCACGGTTTATGCCGCTTAGGTTTGATATTCTTAAGCGGGAAGGCCTTGTTAAAAGCACTTAAAGTTTTATTTAAAAAAGTTCTGAAGTTTGTGTTGACATTATCAGATTCAAAATTCCAATCGGTGTTAAAGCAAATATTATGAAATACTGAGAAATTTGCGGCCGAGAAAATTCTGCCCCGATGGCGAGATCTTGGTAAGGGCCTAATAGGTAAACTAAACCTGGAAATTACCGCCTCGTGATCGGAAAGACCTGAGTTATAGACCTGTGAAAATCAGACGCCATGTAATCGATGATAGAAGAAGAGTTTTTTGAAATTCTAGTTGGCGAGGATACATGCATTGAAAGACCGAAAGAGTCGAATATAGAAATTAGATATTTTTGGATGGCACAAATAGTAGCATAGTCAATATTAAAGTCCCCGCATAGAATTTTTTTACCTTTAATCGGTAGACTGTCTAGCAAACTTACCAGGCTATTTAAAAATGATTGTACAAATCAAAATAATTTTAGATTTGCAAATTCTCGTTCTTGACAGTTCGTGTATAAAAAACTACTTTTGTCTTATCCCTCGTATATACTAGACCAATGCAACCATTATAACACACATACCATTAAAATATTAACAAAACATAAGCCTACAAAATGTAAAAAATCTTTTGTAAACAAACCATTTTGTTTACAAGTTATATCCATTTGAATTTAGGTTAAATTTAAAAAAATTGCATTTCACTGGCACAGTAGTGTATGTACTTTAACACATTACTATAAGAAAATTGGCTCAGCTAAAACGTTAATTAATAAAATTAATATTAATTTCAGTCTACAAAGACTAATAATATACCGCAAAAATTCCATTTTAAATAATGAACTTGATACTTGTCCACTCAAATCCAAACACCCTGTATATATAAAAATTTATTATTTCGAAATTTTAAGTGAATCCGAAAATTTTTGTTTAACGTTTTTTGCTATCTTATTGTTATGTTATCATGTTCTGAGACAGAATTCGATGGAAAAAACACTAATATACTCCCCGTAAAATATCATTTTGTATTCTACTTTCCATGTCCAGCTTTAAAAGATATGTTTCTTTTCTATTACAGTACCCTGGGCTCCGGCGTGTCTGACTTGGCCCAGACTTATAAAACATCTGGCACCATTTCTTATTTGGTCCTTAACTGGTGGCGTCTTGGGTATCCAATGGAAAGACGACTTACTAAGAAAAGCAGTTATCAAGAGATACAGTAATTTTAAAACTTGGGCACACGAAGCTTTATATAATTATTATAATGTAAGTACCTATTCTAAGGAAGAATGACTGATTTTGATTAACTTCAAATTCTTTATTTCCCTTATAAAATTGTTACAGAGAACCGGGTGATTAAATAAAATTTTAAGAGTAATATTAAATTGTTTGCTGATGATACTGCGATAAAATATTTTGATAGAACTACTTCAGAAATTTATAAGCAAAATAACTACGACTTTAATCTATTATGATCATGACTACAATCACATAAATTATCTTTGAATTTTCAAAAATCCATCTATATGTTTATAAGTTAAAGCAATAAAAATAAAAATATCTTTCCTTTAAAATTTCTGAATGAGGAAGTAAAATATTCTAAAAGTATAAAATTTTTGGGTATATGGTTTGATGAAAATTTAAGCTGAAAAATACATATTGATTATTTACGAAATAGCTTTTCCCCTATAATTGGTATTTTGTATAAAATAAGGATTATATAGTTTTAAATTTTTAAAAATTATTTTCATTAGTTTGTTCAAAATGACATTACTTAATTTCAGTTTGGGGATCTGCTAGTTCAAGTAATCTAAGTCCTTTAAAAAAATACTAAGCAAAGTTAATAAATGCATTTATAAACTACTATATTTAGAACCTACATCCAATTTATATAAACTTAAAGGATATCTAGACATAAACTCGCTTTATAAATTAAAAGTTTGTATATTAATTCATTCTATAAATCTTAAAATAAAACACTCAAATATCACATTATATAAGACAAATGCAATACACTATCACAATACTAGACAAACAAACAATTTACAGACATTATTAATAAAAAGTAATCTTGGAAAACCGTCATTTCTGTACAGGAAGTCCCATTTTGGGTACTTTTGCTACTTTTTCATAAAACCAAAGATGCCGTTTATAAAATTATCATAGCCCTCTTAGTTTTTAAGATACAGGGTTAAATCGAAAATGTTGCATTTTCAGGCACCCCTCGTATCTCAACTATCAGATAACTTATGGAAAATGTGTGCTTATATAACTTTTCCCGTAGAACTCAACTCCGCCTTCGGAATTAATATACAGGATCAGGTCAAAAAGTTATCGGGTTTTTAAACGTAATACTCTGTATATCTATAGACTATAAAATTTGTCTATTTTTTACCCTTTCAAAAATATATAATAGTATGCACTTTTACTCAGAAACACGCAAATAAATTACAATTTTCTGAAATTAAATGCATAATTTAATAGTATATTTATAATATAATAAACAACTGAAAGTTACATATTGCTAACAAAGAATTAGATACCTTGCATATAGGTATATTCTTATATAAAAATACCTATAGAGTTTTTTAATAGCAGTAAGTGCGTAACAACAGTTTTATAGCATAAAGTAACAATATAACAGACACAATAAAAATATTATTAAAATGAAATGTTTAAATTGCCAACCATTTTCTCTAATGCAAAATTGGCATATTTTTGTAATTCTTTGAATAACGTTAAAAAGAACCATTGGTCTCATTCGCAGATTTCGAAAGGCTAAATGAATTGCCTCTCCAAGTTCTGCTATGCCGTCGTATCGTGTTTTATATACTTCATTTTGTATATAGCCCCATAAAAAAATCTAAAATTGAAAGATCTGGAGTTCGTGGAGGCTATCTTACAGGTCCGTTGCTACCTATCCATCTTTGAGGAAAGTTATGATCAAGAAATTCCCTTAAGAGCCTAGAGCTGTGACTTGGGGCACCATCTTGCTGTAGCTGGGCTAATGGAATATTTTGGAGCAGTTCTGGAATAACTTTCTTAAGGATTTCTAGGTATCTACGTGCTGCAAGACCTCCGTCAAAAATCCTATAAACTATATGTCTGCCCAAAATAAAACATGACACCCCAACTCAACAGCGTCCTTGTTGTGCCTTTTCAAACATTAAGTGCTGAATAAATCATTAGCATCGATTTGTTGCAAATACCACTGGCAAAACAGTTCCCGGCGCTGGGCATCGCCAGGATGCAAATGTTGCACTATATTAAATTTGTATGGATGATACTTATATTTCTTCAAGATCCTCTGACCGTCAGTTTTTGGCACACCAATGCCACTATTTTAAGAACTTGATAAATATCAATTAAATAAAAATACCAAAAAAACGTTTATAAACTGCTTTATAAACCAAAAGTCGATCCAAAAACCGATGAGACAAATATTTGACATTTATTTTTGTTTGTTGTCATAAACAATAGCAGTGGCGGCTCGTGGTAAATTATATTGAGAGGTCAATAACAAATTTAAAAATAGGCATACTTAAAATAAAAATAAATATCTTATCTTTAAATTGAGCTTTAAATTCTATTGAAGTTCAGGTCTACTCTTCGTTCTTTAGAATCGGAAAAATGCTGAACGACACTTTCGTTAAAATTGCACGCACATTCCTTTTATAAACGATTTCTCGATACTTAACATTGCTAAAGCGGATAGTTTATCTTGGCCCTACTCATCAATAAAATTTTTAAGCCCTCGAAAAACCCCTGTATTTTCAGACAAAACGTTTCATCATGGCCACGTAGTGTCAGCTCGAATGCCCTACAAAATTTTACACAAACTATAATTTTGTTTAAAATATAACGATTTTTGGATACATTTTCATTAAAATCTCTAAGGGATTTTCTATAAGCTGAGTGCGAATATCAACACTTCATGTGATCTGCAGAAAACGCATGTTTTTTATTTTTTTTTTTAAGTGTTTTAAGTCTTTAACACCGGTTTTGCACCATAATGAGTCCTTAGAAAACAACAAACAAACTTAACAGTACAATAAGTTTGAGACTTCACAACCACATATCCAGTTAGCTAAATCGTATATACTTTTGCGAAAGTTTCGATGAACCCTCTCAATTTTTCTCTTTACTAGTTTGTCGTATACTAAGTTCTCATTTTCTCAAAATTAAGTTCGTTAGCACTCTTTAGTTGTTTAATTTTTTGCACTACCGACATTTTATTTCAGCTACATTCACAACTCAAACATAGACCACCTTGAAATTGGTTATTTTTGCAAAATTCGTAAGATTTTATAGAACGGAAGCATTCACAGCTTTGGTAAATTAAGAAATCATGGTTCTTGGGATTAGACCGTGTCAAATTGGAATTACTATCCGACGTTTCGCCTTCGATTGTACGAGGCATCTTCAGGGATCTTTACTCCACGAGATCTGAACACTGAATGAGCTCGAAGAAATTCAGGCGGGCTTTTATACCCGACTTGTGCTCGCCGAACCATGACCCTGTGTTAAGATCGGTTTCCACGTGTGATGCAGACCGCAACCCGTGTAGAGCTTTAAATATTTCAATAGATTCTCTAACTTTTCGTTTATAAAAACCTGAAACCGATGCTAGAACCTTGGTTTCCTTTACATTTACGAAATAGCCAGTGTTATGCTGGTGTTCAGCTACAGTAGACTGAACAATTTGTTTCTTTTTAATACATCGTTCATGTTCCTTAAGTCTAGTTGATATTGAGCGTCCTGTTGCTCTCACATACACTTCTCCACAGGAGCAAGGAATTTTATATACTCCTTCTGTTTGGAAAGGTACAAGATCTTTCGGGGATCGCAAGCATTGCCCAATCTTCTTATGTGTATTGAAGATTGTACGTATGTTGGACCGCCAAAGTAATCGTCCTATTTTGTCTGTAGTGCCATGTATGTAGGGAAGATCAACACTACCTAATGGTGGCTCTTTATCATTCTCCTTTGGCGGAGTTGGTTTACTATATCTTTTAATTGAACGCGTAATATCTTCGGTCAGTTTCGATGTTTCCGATGTTAAAGAATCTTGGTCAAAAATCGAAATAGCTCTAAATACTAGTGAGTTAGTTAATAACCGATTTCTTTTGTGCCGGATGGTGATGAGAATTTGCATTAAAGTATCTATTTGTATGCCTTACATCTAGAAAGGGAATTGTTCCATTAATTTCAATTTCCATCGTGAACTTGATATTTTGATGTTGCTGATTAAGGTGCTCCAGAAATATGAGGAGATTATCCTGTCCATGAGGCCAAACAACAAAAGTATCATCTACATATCTAAACTAGTGGTTCGGTTTTAGTGGAGCGGATGTTAGAGCAATATCCTCAAAAGCTTCCATAAAGATATTCGCTACCACAGGTGATAGAGGAGATCCCATAGCTGCCTCTGAAGTTTACTCATAGTAGTATAAGTTCCTTGAAAAATGAAATAAGTAGATGTAAGACAAGCTTCCACTAGGTCTATTAAGTTCTTATCAAGATTATTATTATCCAGTATGTCTGATATAATGGAAATTGAGTCGTTGACAGGAACATTTGTGTAAAGTGATTCCACATCGAAACTCACCAAAATATCTTCGGGATTCAACTGAATTGTCTTAAGTTTTTCCACTAAATGTGCAGAGTTTTTAATAAAAGAATCTGTTTTTCCAGTAAATGGATTAAGAAAATTTGAAAGATATTTACTTAATTTGTATATGGGCGAGTCTATTACACTGACCAACTATCGGTCGAAGTGGTACGTTGTCCTTGTATATCTTGGGAAGACCGTAGAACCTGGGAATCTTGAAGCTTCTTGGTTTTAATGATTTTTTCTCCGCTGTTGGTAGATTGGATATGTTGATCAAATTGATAATGCGTCTTTCTATTCTACTTGTGTGTTCTGCCTTATAGGTGTTGTTGTCCAAAAGTTGAGTAACCTTTTCCACATATTCTGTTCTGTCCATGACGACTGTGGCGTTGCCTTTATCTGCTGGAAGTACAGATGATGAAGGCAGATATGAGATAGCGAAGATCATTAAAAACTCAAAACCACCGAAGCCGAACCTCTCCACAGCCGAAAAAACAGTAATGAAAACCTTGAACGAAGACGCAAACATTCTGGTACTTCCAGTAAATAAAAGCAACGCCACAGTCGTCATGGACAGAACAGAATATGTGGAAAAGGTTACTCAACTTTTGAACAACAACACCTATAAGGTTCTGCAAGCAGACCCCACAAGTAGAATAGAAAGACGCATTACCAATTTGATCAACATATCCAGTCTACCACCAGCGGAGAAAAAATCATTGAAAACAAGCAGCTCCAAGATTCCCAGGTCCTACGGTCTTCCGAAGATACACAAGGACAACGTACCACTTTGACCGATCGTCAGTGCAATAGACATGCCCACATACAAATTAGGTAAACATCTTTCAAATTTTCTTAATCCATTTACTGGAAAAACAGATTCTTTTATTAAAAAGTCTGCACATTTCGTGAAAAAACTTAAGACAATCCAGTTGGATCCCGAAGATTTTGTGGTCAGTTTCGATGTAGAATCACTTTACACAAATGTTCCTGTCAACGACTCAATTTCCATTATATCAGACATAATAATAATCTTGATTAAGAACTTAATAGACCTAGTGGAAGCTTGTCTTACATCTACTTATTTCATTTTTCAGGGAACTTTTTATGAACAAACTTCAGGGGCAGCTATGGGATCTCCTCTATCACCTGTGGTAGCGAATATATTTATGGAAGCCTTTGAGGATATTGCTCTAACATCCGCTCCACTAAAACCGAAGCACTGGTTTAGATATGTAGATGATACTTTTGTTGTTTGGCCTCATGGACAGGATAATCTCCTCATATTTCTGGAGCACCTTAATCAGCAACATCAAAATATCAAGTTCACGATGGAAATTGAAACTAATGAAACAATTCCCTTTCTAGATGTATGTGTTCAAAGTAAGAAAAATGGTACATTAGGACATTCTGTGTATAGAAAATCGAGACATGCAAATAGATACTTAAATGCAAATTCTCATCACCATCCAGCACAAAAGAAACCGGTTATTAACTCACTACTATTTAGAGCTATTTCGATTTCTGATCAAGATTCTTTAACATCGGAAACATCGAAACTGACCGAAGCTCTCAGAGGGAATGGCTATTGCACTGAAGATATTACGCGTTCAATTAAAAGATATAGTAAATCAACTCCGCCGAAGGAGAATGATAAAGAGCTACCATTAGGTAGTGCTGTTCTTCCCTACATACATGGCACTACAGACAAAATAGGACGATTACTTCGGCGGTCCAACATACGTACAATCTTCAACACATATAAGAAAATTGGACAATTCTTGCGATCCTTGAAAGATCTTGTACCTTTCCAAACAGAAGGAGTATATAAAATTCCTTGCTCCTGTGGAGAAGTGCATGTGGGAGAAACACGACGCTCAATATCAACTAGACTTAAGAACATGAACAATGTATTAAAAAGAAACAAATTGTTCAATCTGCTGTAGCTGAACACCAGCATAACACTGGCCATTTCATAAATGTAAAGGAAACCAAGGTTCTAGCGTCGGTTCCAGGTTTTTATAAACGAAAAGTTAGGGAATCTATTGAAATATTTAAACGTACAAAAAATTTCAATAGAGACACGGGTTACGGTCCACATCACACGTGGAAACCGATCGTAACACAGGGTCACGGTTCGGCGAGCGCAAATCGGGTATAAAAGCCCGCCTGAATCTCTTCGAGCTCATTCAGTGTTCAGATCTCGTGGAGTGAAGATCCCTGAAGATGCCTCGTGCAATCGAAGGCGAAACGTCGGATAGTAATTCCAAAATTTGACACGGTCTAATTCCAAGAACCATGATTTCTTAATTGGTAAGCTTTTAGTTGTTTATTTTTTTGCACTAGTCACTACCAACATTATATTTCCTGTATATTTCCAACTCACACATGGATCATTAATATAAAAAATATATATTACAGAAAACAGTATATAAATCAATTTTCATCGACTAAAAACGCCCGAAACAATATCGAGTTAGAATATCGACCGCGCGACCTCTGAACAATTGCACTTCCGCATGCCGACGTGATGCCGCGACCGATCGTTCGAATTATGAGAAAAGACCGGCTGATGACCCAAATGGCGATTTCATATTCTATTTGCTATCACGTTCGGCTGCCGCTCGGTAGCTGTGAAATCTTCGGGTACTTTCGTCAAGCTTTAAGGTAATCAGGGCAGTTCAGACTGCCCAGCCTAGCTTAGTATAGCGTACTTTATTATCCCTAAGGAACGCAACCATTCGAACCACCGCGCGCGGCTAATAGTGTAGCGTATTTAACTTTTCCCAAGGTTCGGGTTTTATTCCAACTATTAGGAGGGACAGTCAAACGAATAATTTATTTTCTGAAATATTTTTGGGGGGTCATTGACCAAATGACCCTATGGAAGAGCCGCCACTAAACAATAATCATAGCCTACTATTAAATTATGCATTTAATTTAAAAAAATTGACATTTATTTGCGTGTTTTTGAGAAAAAGTGCATACTATTATATATTTTTGAAAAGGTAAAAAAAAATTTATAGTCTATAAATATACAGGGTGTTCCATTAAAAAAAATAAAGTAGAGTCCGGTAACTTTTTGAACTGACCCTGTATACTAATTCCGAAAGCGGAATTGAGTTCTACGGGAAAAGTTATATACGAAACAGTTTTTACATTTTCGATTCATAGTAGAGATCCGAGGGGTGCCTGATAATGCCACATTTTCAATTTAGCCCTGTATCTTAAAAACTAAAAGGGCTATGAAAATTTTGTTAACAACATATTTAGTTTTACGAAAAAGTAGCACACTGTACACTGGCATTACCACCTATAATAATTTACCAAAGAAAATCAAAGAAATAAATGATCTAGACAAGTTCAAGAAAGTACTTAAAAACTTTTTCCTGGAATAATGAGTTAAAAATGAATGTATTATATTTCTACTGCTTGTTGTTTTTGATTCACATTTTTTTTACATTTTAATAATATTCCTTGTATTATGAATATTTTCTTATCATTTTTAGTTTAGTTTATTTTCCCTGTAATAAAATCTTATAGTTGGTTGGGAAGATAATAATAATAACAATATAAATTTCTTGTTCTGGATCAAAAAGATCATTGCGAAAAAGAGATAGGCAAAGAAAACTCTTTCAGCTAATCTTTTCTGATGAGAAACAATACTTTTCCAAAAAAAACATTGCCCATTTTTAACATTTGAAATTTCTTATAATTGAATCGATCCAAATGAAATGTTTCAATTATAATTAGCTTTAATTTAAATGAAAGCGGACAAAGCAATCTTCCTACAAAAAGGGCCATAGGATAACCATAAACTAAGGGGATGTATCGTCGAGTGCAACTTGACAGATTTATTTTAAGTAAGTTTAGATAAGTCTGCACAATATAAGAGACAGCGTTAGAGATGACGTGTTATTTATTATTTTGTTTGGCTTTTAAAATTCTCATAACCGATATTACATAGCTTTGCTTTAACGTCTTCTTAGACATACTCGTGGTTTAAGATTTGTCTATATTGCTTTAGAAATATGTCAATTTAAAATAAATTAAAATTTTATATGTTCTATTCTATTGCTATAGTCTATTCCATCACAAAGTGTATTGTCGGCACTCGACTGCAGCCACCGTGCGCACAAGATTTACTTTGCGCTCTAGTTAGGAAATATACTATCGCTATTGTATACTTATAAAATCTGACCTTTCAGGGAAAATGGTGCCAAGAGAAACCACCTAACCTGCAAGCACGTCTAGTGACACAAGAAAACAACTTGGGAAAATGGTATGCCCGGATGCAATTTTTATATTTTTTAAGGTTGATTTATTTTTGATATACTTATTTTTAAGAATCAATACAGTTTTACTCGGTATATTAGTTATGTATTTTGTTTTATCAGCAGCTTTCCTTTAGGCTATATGTAATACATAATAACACCGAGCTCTTTAGGTTTTCTTCTGTAAAAAGAGTTTACTTATTCTTAGTATTTTCTTCTTCTACAATCATACTGATTAGATTAGATCTTTAATGTTTATTTGTCGAATATTAATAATAATAACTATTCATAAAATCGCTTATAAAACGAAAGCAGTTCGAAAAAGGTATAGGAACATCTTATATGAAAAAAAAATCAATTTGTCCACTCTATTCAACACTTTAATAATATACAGGGTGTTATCATTAAAAAAAAGTCACTTTTGATCAAATTTATAAAATCTAAATTGCAGTTAATTTTTAGGCACTCTGTATAAAAGTCGGCGATTCTATGTCGCTAAAATGAATGTACCACATGTTGACTAAATAATATTAAAATTTTACATTGATTTGGCATCTGGAGATGAAAATATTGAAGTTTTAATTCACATAGCTTTGCAGAGACACACACAAAAATATCCATTAGAAAAAAAAGCCTACATTGTTTCGCAGAATCATAAAATACAATACAAGGGTGTCTGATTTAAATTTCCAAAGTTGATGCCAGTTACCAGTAAATCTGGCAACACTGCCAATGCGAAATTATTTTCAAAAGCTAGAGTACAGCCTCCTACGACTGTCATCGTCACGTTGAGTAAACAGCTCAAAATGACGTAATTCCGTCATTTTTAACATTTTGAAATATGCCTGTTGTAGGACCACTCCCCTGAATATTCCCTGAAAATTTCATCTAAATTAGCCAAACCATCGGCTTCGCGGACTAATCGATGTGCAGGGTGGCTGTTTTATTATGGGACGATAGCTTATCTCGGAAGTTTTAAGAGATAGCAAAACAAGTTAAATTCAAAAGTTGTTTGAGGTAATCTGAACTTTTATTCTGTGTATGTTCCGTATCTACAGGGTGTTTAGTTTTTCGTGGACCGGTACCAATTTTCTTATTTCAAACGGGACACCCTGTATATTGTGTCATTGGATTTCCTACAACATTCTAGATATAATTCATGTATATTATTCTATACCTAAACTTAACCATTTTTTACATATCTCATGTTTTATGTCAAAAATGACGTTTGCTCAACTTAAATGTAGATTTCTCCTGCTTAAAATCGTTTTTTAAATAATCAGGACTTAGTTTCTGGTAGAATAGGCCTTACTTTAGTAAACTATGTCAATATTTCTGTAATTAGGAAATACAGGGTGCTCAAAAACTAGCGTTTAAAAATTAAATGAGAAAATCGTTCAAAGTCATTTTTTTTTTCAAAATGGAAACCCCATAATTTTATAAGTTTATCTCATTAAGCATTAAAAATGAGGATTACTTTGTTAAAGAATGTGTATTTTTAAAATTTTTAGTTTTCGAAATATTGGCTATTTAACTTTTTTCTATTGAAAAAATGCTATACTTACAACTTTTAAAGTTGGCCATGACGGACTGGTTGAAATAAAACACAATCGAGAACTGTCATTATTTTCGCTTTGAAATCAATCTGTTGGTTTTATTCCACATAATTATTACTCTTTATTGTTATTATTGTTGCTGATACTGTAATTTTTCTGTATTTTTATTAAGATACCTACGTTTTAAAGTTTTTTAAGGTATACCTATTAGGAAAAATAAACAAGCAAACATCTAACTACATTTATTATATATCTCTTAAAATTTTAATTTTTACATTCATTTATTCATCTAATTGGTAAAAAATAAACTGTAGATCTCGAATAAATATTTTACTTGACCGTTGGCGGCATGTCTTTTTAAAACTTTCAATCGAACTTTATTATAACAACTATAACAGTGGCGCAAACCGCTTTGACTTTCCTGGAGGTGCTATGTTTAGTTTACGATTTTCCTACTACGTTGCCATGACAACGCGTACGTGATGACGTCGACCCCAGCGCCACCTGAAGAAATTAGGGCTAAGTGTAGAACCCTTTTTTATGAAATATTGGACCATATTTTAATAGAAATGACACTAGGCTTTCAAGACAACTTACATTTTTATGTTTGGCAGATTCTGCTAAATTTTCCGAATGTAGTTTAAATTTTCCGACTGGCCCGTCTGAACATTTGTTACAATTATATGGGGAAATATTTTCAAAAAGTCAACGACTTAAAAATGAGCTTGGTCTTATTTTTGCCAATGAGAGTAATTGGAATATATCGCTGCAAGAGCAAGTGAAAAAAATTAATAAAAATAAATATATTTTTACCGAAGCATATAAATTGTTTTCCCTTATTTTGACAATACCGTCGACTAGAGCTTCAGTGGAAAGAAGTTTTTCTTGCTTTAAATGTGTAAAAACTTATTTAAGAAATACAATATCTCAAGAAAGACTTACTTCTCTGCAATGCATCGATTATTGCAAATAAGTCGAAAACTGTGATAGACACGAAAATAATGCAAAATACGAAAGAGCTAAAGAAATGAACAAAGATTTTAAATTTTATATCAGAATTCATACAGGGTGCTCCAAAAAATAATTCCGCAAGATAAACTTGTAGGTGGTGCCAAAAAATGTAACACCCTGTATACTTCCATCCACGATTTTAATATTTTATTGTAGAGATTCTTAAAAATAATACATGTTCTAAATTTGAACTAATTGTCTCAGAAAAAACTGGAAAAAACGCAAAACGAGAAAAAAATTGAAACTTTGACACCTTGTATAACGAAAATGGTGCGTTTTTGACCATGTATACAGGGTTATTCACGCAACCCGTTCATTAAAAGTTTTTGATGATGCTATTTAGATAAAAATTTCAAATTTTGGGATTAAGATAAGGTCAAGGGGTACTTCTTTTTTGAAATATTTTCAACTTCCTGTCACTTCCGATTTAACCGGAAGTTGGTATCAACTTGCTTATTTTAAATGGAACACCCTGTATTTTATGATATTTTTGGATTCTACGGAGAATTTTAATGCTATTTTATGTAGCATGTCCTATACCTAGGTTCAAGCGTTCTTAAGATACTTGACCTTGAACCAAAAATGAGCCTTCGGGGTACCAATTTTTAAAATCTCATATTTTTGTAAGTTTTGAAGATATAATCTTCATATTTTGCAGACGATCGGTAAATAGTCTTAAGTTTCTATTTTTTTTATTGAATTTGTCTATTTTTATACAGGGTGTCCTAAATTCAGCGGCAAACATTCACATTTTCAAAGCCGCTAAAGTCCGTTTTTTTAAATGGGACACTCTATAACTTTATGCACTATCAAATGTAGAATTTAATTTTCTATCGAACTGTGTTAAGGTTCCCTATACCTATTCGTAACCATTTTCGAAATAATCAGGTTTTTATTAAACTATCATATGTATTTGCTAAATGCTTACACCTTCCCGTAGTAAGCCATGGAAAAACAATTGTTGTGCTTTTCTATTCAACATGACAGCTGATTTGAAACTTTTAAATTAAAATAAAATAACACTCAAAAGCTGATATTCTCAATTTATTTTATATTCGCCGAGAATGTTACAAAATATTGGAGAGAACGTGCCATGTTTTTAATGACAAACATCCTCATTTATCGCCAATGAACAAGAGAAAATTGAAGAGGATTGAAACAAAATTTTTTCGTTTCGGAAAAGTTAAAGTTATAAATCCACATAAATAAATTGTTTACATTATTTTTAACCATATCTACTAAGTTCGAGACTGTTCTAAACTTGTTTTAGTGAACTTAAAAATTATAGCAATCTAACAATCAACAATAAATAAATAAAATAATAAAATTGAATTATAACAAATGTTCTATATGCTGTCCGTTCATTTGAAGACACATTTCAATTCTTCTTTGAACAGTTGCTGTCGCCCGTTGAATTTGTCCGTTTTCTAATTCGGCAAAAGCTGTTCGTATCCTGTCCAGTAAATCTTGTTGGTTATTTACTGGTGAAGCATAGATAACTTTACCTTTGATAAATCCACATAAATAAAAGTCTAGGTGTTAAATCAGGCGATCGCGGGAACCATCTTCAAGGGCCATTGGGACCAATCCAGCGATCTTCAAAAATTCGGACAATTGGAGATAAACTGCAGCGGAATTATGTGCTGGTGCCCCATCTAATTGATACCAATAATTTTGCAGCTCACCAATAGGAATTTCTTCTATAAATTCAGAAACCGTCCCTCGTAGAATTTCCAAATACTTATCACTGTTTAAATTGTCTTCATAAATACAGTACCGCACCTGATCATTTAATACTATACCGAAAACATTGAAGCTAAACCTCTCTTGAGAACGCGTTTCGCGTAAAGCGTGCGGATTTTGTGCTGCCCAGAAATGTTCGTTTCTTCTATTTGTTATTCCTTCTCTAGAAAATTTCGCTTCATCGGTCCAAAATATTTTTGAAAGGAATTGAGGGTCCTCTTGAATTTTCAAAAACATGAATTCGCAAAATTCTACTCGTCGGACGTCATCACCAGATCTCAAGGCTTGCACGTTTTGGAAGGAATAAGGGTGCATATGATGTTCGCTCAAGCTTGTTTGGACAGATGAAGAAGAAATTCCCAAATCGTTTTCTGCAGACGGTATTGAACTTTGCGGGTTTGCGTGGAAATAAGCTAATGTGTTTATTACGTTATCCTCGGCATTTGTCACTGGTTTCGGAACATTTTTTGTAACTTTAACCTTGCCAAAACGCAAAAAGTTCGTTTCAATCATCTTGAGTTTTGACTTGTTCATTGGCGATTGCATTTAGCAAATACATATGATAGTTTAATAAAAACCCAATTATTTCGAAAATGGTTACGAATAGGTATAGCGAACCTTAATACAGTTCGATAGAAAATGAAATTCTACATTTGATAGTGCATAAAGTTATAGGGTGTCCCATTTAAAAAAACGGACTTTAGCGGCTTTGAAAATGTGTTTGCCGCTGAATTTAGAACACCCTGTATAAAAATAGACAAATTCAATAAAAAAAAATAGAAATCTAAGATTATTTACCGATCGTCTGCAAAATATGAAGATTCTATCTTCAAAACTTACAAAAATATGAGATTTTTAAATTTGGTACCACGAAAGGCTCATTTTCCGGTTCAGGTCAAATATCTTAAGAACCTTGAACCTATAGGTATAGGATATGCTACATAAAATAGCATTAAAATTCTTCGTAGAATCCAAAAATATCATAAAATACGGGTGTTCCATTTAAAATAAGCAAGTTGATACCAACTTCCGGTTAAACCGGATGTGACAGTTGAAAATATTTCAAAAAAGAAAGCGGCCTTACCTTAATCCCAAAATTTGAAATTTTTATCTAAATGGCATCATCAAAAACTTTAATAGACGGGTTGCGTGAATAACCCTCCATGTTATTTTTTCCTATTTCGGCAATTATCACTTACTCACTGAAATATATACATTAACACCCAAAAAAAAATACATGGATCGAAATGATAACTTCCTTTTTTTTTTAAGTCGGCTGAAAAGTTAACGTTTAGTGTGTCCCGGAATCCGACAATATTACTGGTTTATGCATTTATTAAAAATAAGTGGTGCTGAAAAAGTAAGAACAAAGTGTTGCTCCTTACATTAAATAAGACAATTTTTATATCTCTAGAAACTGTATTGATTTCTTAAAAAATAGGTGATTTTTATTCCAAATTTTGTATATAGTCTTATGATTTTTGCATGTAAATATGATTTAATAAAGCTTTTACTTACAGTTTTATTTTATTTTCGTTTACATTTTGTGTCAAAAATGATACATTTAGCAATAAATGTTTAAAAACCTGTTATGCTAGAAATAACAAAGGCCGCGAAGTTTATTGCTTCTTCTTCTTCTCTATGTAATTCAATATCTTAAATTGATTATTGTACCAGTATTCTTTTCGACATAATAATAATAATAATATATTTTTTATTTCTTAATTGTTATTTTACACAGTTTATTGCTGGATGCATTTTGACGTTCCTTAATAGTGTGGCCCACCTGTTTTAGTCACTTTATTGTGTTTTGTGCAAAAAAGCAAGTATGCTGTAAATATTGCTGAAAAAAAATCTGCAGGAATTTAGAAAGTGAAAAAAATGTTTAATGTTTAAAACACTAAAATAAAATTGAGTGAGACACGAATCTAACTCTTCTTAGTAGAATGAATGACGTGATATTACATAATACAAGATTTTTAAGTGATTTTTCGTCAAGTAAGGTAAGTAGCATGCACGAGAATTACATTTTTAATGTGTACAAATATATATGAATTTACGTATAAGATGGAAATACGTACTTATTTATAATATATAATTTGCAATCAGTCAACTTAAGTGGGGGGGGTTTTTAATAAACCCGATTCCTTAAATTCATTCACTCTTTTGCTATAATCAGTTTCATAACACTGGCCAACAAAAAAAATTTTTGTTTGTTGTGACACAATAAGAATAGCATAATCTAATAGAATGGACCTATCCAAAAATACGAAAATGACAAATAGAAGGTTGTGGCACGTAGGGTTTTCTTTTTGGAGTTGTAGAACCATATCGAATGTTACGATACTCATTATCTATAGAAAAAAAGGATTTCAGAAAATTCTTAACCCTGTTTATTGACTATGTTTACAGTTTTCGCCTATTAAACATACCATACATCTAAGAGAAAAGCAAAAGAGAAAAATATTAACTTAAAACAATTATTCAATTTTGTTTTTTCCGTTTATGTGGTTTCCTATCTTCTCTTCAAAAACCAACAGTAGTCACCCATGATGGCTGGATCCCAACGTCCTTGGTACCGAATTCCATTGTTCTGATATCTTGGTGAAACCTTTCACCCCGCTCGTCACTAACAGCTCCCAAATTTTTAGGAAAAAATGACAGATGGGAATGGAAGAAGTGAATTTTTATTGAAATTCTGGCACCAAGCGCTTTATAGGCATCTAATTGTTTATAATTTTTATCCATATTGTTGCCTAAAAATCCTCTTACTACATTAACAAATGAACTCCATGCTCTGAGTTCCGGCCTGGTAAGCTTTTTCGTAAAATTGACGTCGTCAGCAATTTTCTGATTTGTGGCCAATAAAAATGCTTTCTTTTAATTTGGCATCACTTAACTGGGGAAAGACTTGTCTTAGGTATTTAAATCCATCGCCATCTTTATTCAAAGCCTTCACAAAGTTTTTCATCAGCCTAAGTTTAATGTGAGGAGACAAAGGACATTTTTAGGATCAACAAGAGGTATAAATTTAACATTTTGAATCCCGGTTGAAATTCTCTTCTTTCTGGCCAAATTTTTGTTACATAATGCTGATTTATTGCACGACTGTCTCATAAACAAAGGAAACAGCAATATTTTGTAAATCCCCCCTAAAGTCCCACTAAAGTCCCCACATATCTTCCATTTCTACCTATCGTAGTTTATTTTATCTAAAATCGTGCCCATATTTTCATAATTTTCTTTCATTGCAACTGAATGGGCAACTGGTGTAGTGGGTTTTAAATTTCCATTATGCAATAACACAGCTTTTTAAGCTATATTTAGATGAGTCTATGAATAAGCGCCACTCACGGGGAACCCCAGTACCGTACTAAATCATTTAATTCGCCCTGAACGATCAAATGTGGCTCGCCGGAACTGGGACCTGTGGTAAAGTGCGATCGGTGCACTGTTCTTCTGAGCTGCCTGATGATGCGTTATCTCCATTATCTCCCCCAAATCAACAGCTTGCCAATTTAAAGGCTCAATCGACACTGGCAAATTTGCATTATGAGGAACAGGTCGTATGGGAGATTGAAAATTTGGATATTCTATACTGTGCTTTCCCTTTTTGGAATAACCTTAAGTCTTGGTCAGGCAAAAATAACAATCGTCAGAATGATTGGTGGGTTCTCGCCACACCATTGGAACTGCAAAAGGCATACTTTTTCTCTTTCCCTTCATTCACTGTACCAGTGATACACTACAACTAACACAGCACACATGGGGAGCCCACCGCTTGATCCCTAATTAACACACCAAAATATTTAAAGTAGGCTTTTTTACATTTTCGGAAAATGGCCTGGCTTGTGATTTCACCAGAAATTCTCCACAAATATAATAAAATTTGTCAGGAGAAATTTTGCAACTTCGGCGCGTTTGACTCGATATTCTCGTCTTCATATACACTTGTTTATCGATACACAGAGAACCATTCAATTCGAAACTTAACAGAAGAGTGATGTTTAACGTTTTTTTTAATTTTATGTCTAATGTTGTAAACAACCCAGTAGGCTTTCCGAATATTTTGTTTATTATTGGGAGGTTATTTCCATTGTGTAAATAATGAACTGGCCTGTGTTAGAAAAATCTTGTCGGCTAGTGTAATTATTCGTTGATTTCTTAACTGCAAATAAAAAATACATGATACCCTTAGCCGTAACACCCCCCATAAATAAGCTACCTAATAAACCTCTATTGCTAGGGTCTTCAACCCGCGGCCCGCCTTCTAATTTCTTGTGGCTCCCAGAGGCTAAAGAAAATATTGTATGGCGTTGCGCCCGCGAATGACACTCCGAGAACGCTAGCGCCACCTATGAGAAGAACTGTGAACTCGCGGTCACGACTACCCACAAGACCACTAGATGGCGTTCCATGTCTATTGAATCTTTCTAATGATTCTAGAAATTATCACTACTAGAGGGACCTATTAGTCCAGTCTAGTAGGGCAGCGGGCAGTTCTATTTCCAAGAGCGAACGAATCGATACAAGCGAAAGAGTGCCAAATAGCAGTGAAGTTGCTACCTGCGCGATAAGTGATTATAGTGAGTTGAGTATAGTGTGCAAGTTTAGTTTTGTTGTGGACATTTTTATCGAAAAATTAAACCTTAACATTGACATTAATAATGTCTTCTACTTCGGGTAAAAAACGAAAATTGGTGCAGATTTGAAGAAAAGTGGACTGAGTTTCACTTGTTCGTTAGTCCCGTCTGTTTGGTGTGTCAAGAATTCTTTTCAGCCTTGAAAAAATACAACTTAAAAAAGACATTGCGATAAAAAGCATGCCACAAAGTTTGAGGCATTCAATTGACAATTACGGCAAGATAAAGTGAGAGCTCTAAAAAGTCAGCTCCAACAACAGCAAGATAGTTTTCAAAAGAAGAACACTGAAAATTAAGCAGGCGGGAAGGTTAGCTACATTATATCCGAAAAAATAGCTTTGAAATCAAAACCTTGTACTGATGGTGAATTTATCAAGGAATGTATTGAGGCCGCCACTGCAGTATTGTGCCTGCCTCAAAAACAGCGACCGAAGAATCGAAGAGTTAGGGGCAAACATTGAAAATTCACTGAAATAACGCGCATCGAAGTTCCTATACTCTGTTGCGCTCGACGAAAGCACAGATTTAACCGATACCGCTCAACTAGCTATATTTATTCGGAGCATTGATAACAATTTTGAAATCACTGAAGAGATGGCTGCCCTTTTACCGATTAAAGTACAAAAGGATGTGATATTTATAAGTGTTTGATGACAGTACTGGGACGATATAATTTAGAATTGACAAACCTTTCTGCAGTTGTAACAGATGGTGCAACATTCATGGTAGGAGAAAATGAAGGGCTCGTGGGTTTGATGAAAAAACAGCAGAACGATCTTCCTTTGATGCATGCCATTATATCGTTCATCAACAAAATCTTTGTGCAAAATCCACAAATATCGATGAGGCGATGAACGTGGTCAACAAAACTATGAACTTCATTAAATCACGCGGCCTTAACCACAGAGAATTCCAAAATTTTGTACACAGAAAAATTAATGCCGAGTATGATGGTGATGTGATATATTTTTCTGATGTTCGTTGGCTGAGCAGAGGAAAAATGCTAAAACGCGTTTTGAACTCAGTTTCTTCATGGAAACCAAGGGAAAGATTCCCCAATTTAGTGATTCCGACTGGCTGTGCGACTTTGGATTTCTCACGGACATCGCGTTGCACCTCAGTGACTTGAACAATAAACTGCAAAGGAAAGAAGATCTCGACGAGACACTGTGAAGGCATTTGAGTTTAAACTAGATTTATGAAAAAATCAGTTATTGAAGAAAGAGAGAGAGAACGCACTGTCCTAAACTGAAGAGTTGAGAATGTACCGATGTGGATAAATATGTCGCAGCAATAGATTTACTCAAAAAAGAGTTCCAATCAAGGTTTTTCTGATTTCAGAGATAATGGAAATTACATCAATCTCTTTACGCATTGCATTCAGTGTATGCGAAAACATGCCCAGAAAATGATGTTTCTGTTTGGGAGCACATATGTGTGCGTGCAGCTGTTTTCTCGTATGAAGAATGTGAAGTCTAAAACAAGGTCGAAAGTTACAGACGTACAGGGTGGTCCACTTAAGATGTTCCTATACTTTATCTCAATAAATAAGACACTGAGAAAAAAAAGTTAAATACAAAAAGTATTTGACCCTAAGTATATTTTTTATTTATAATATTTTTATGTATACAGGGTGTTCCATTGTGCCAGGACAGTAACCAACTTTTTCTTTTTGAAATGGGTATGAATATTTTTAGAAATTCTAATTCTTCGCTTTATTTTGAGTATTTTTTGTCATCATAGCATACGAAATTTTGAGTAGTTTTTGAAAAATTAACTTTTCTGATTTTTTCGGAAAAACAGGTTTTTTGGAAAAAATGTGATTTTTTCACACCTGAAGACTAAAATTGTGAATTTTGGTTATGGATCCATGTGAGTGGATAATATTTAATACTCTGACCTATCA
>JAUTXW010003361.1:0-232500 GCA_030620095.1 Kuschelorhynchus macadamiae
GACACATTAATGACAGACCCTGTATATAGGCCCCTCTAGAACTAGTTGTGCCCCCAACTGGCCCCCCCAAAATGAATTTTCTGTCTACATCTCTGGTCTAATGGCACAAATTAGACGTATTTTGAGTTGCAGAAAAACTTCTATTTTATAATTACCTGATTCGAAGCTAAGTTTATTTAATATATTTAGATAAGACAAACCTTTGAATAACCAGTCTTTACATCATCTTTATCAATTTTTATTTTCCTCGTAGAAGAAAATTATTGTAATCGTGAAAAAATTACCCTCCCAGATTTTTTCATATCTTCAAATTTCAGGGTCCCTAGATGACGAAAAACATGTTTTACAATTCCGTCGCTCCGTCTGTCGGTCTGTCTGTCAATCCGCTAAATAGCTTAAATACTACTTACCCGATTGACTTCAAATTTTGACCAAAAATTAGGTGTCTGATAATATTTTGGTATAAATCCAATATGGCGGATCAATGTTAAAAAAAGTTGTTAGTGTAGTGTATTATTTGGGGTTATGATCCAGTAAAAAAAACAAGTCTTTTTTTAAATTGTCGATGTTTCGCAACTTTATTGTTGCATCCTCAGGACACATATAGATCCTATATCCTGCATAAAACACATAATATCAGTTTTTATCTACTCTGTTTCGCAGTGATTAAGTTTCAAAAAGGTTTTCGTTAACAATCCTCTTATTGTTATGTTAGAGTGGTGTATTATTTGGGGTTAGGATCCAATAAAATAAGGAGACATTAAAAAGGATAAAAGGGAATCAACTGTCCGAATGCGCCTGGTAAAAGGGAAAACTAATTTGGAAAACAAGACGAAAAGGATATTACAAATCTAGAGGATCAAACCGCAGAACCATTAGGTGGCAGGTCAATTTTTTTTAATTATAATTCTCTAAGAGCAAATTAAGAAAAAGCAGATCTCAAAAATGTTGCAAAAATTAATTTTTTTCCAGTACCTGCCAAAACATCGCAAATATGGAGCAATAATTATGTAAAAAACCGTGGTATTCATGATTTTTTTCCTAAATATGTTAGTTTATGACATAGTTAAATCAATCAAGAGGAAAATCTGAAAATTGTTAAAATGTCCAAAAATTAAATTTACAGTAACTTCACCAAAATTTATAGTTTTTTGAAGTTTAAAATATGAATTCGAAAAGAAAAATTAGTAAACACCATTTTCGATAATAAGTAAACTTTTTAACTGTACACTTTGCAAGATATTGAAAAAAGATTGAATTTTTGTTGCATAATATTTTATGTTTTACTGATTTAATGTTTTTTTTAGTATTGCATTGAAAACATAGCTTTGGGCACGTGGTAAATAAGCATTATGTTTGATCAAATTGCTTCTAAGTAGTTTCTCGGATGTTTCGAAAATCTCATCATCCACCGCCAATAAAAACCTGAGAAATTATGACATCGCTTCACATTTAGTATCATTGGAAGTCTTGAAATGTTTAGTTTTTAATGAATTTTTCGTTTTTTCATATAAGTGTTCTGAAAATTTTAAATATCCATCACAGTTGTTCTTAAAATGAAGTTTTTTTAAAGTATTTTATATGTAAAATGAAAGATGAATTCACGATATTTCCATTCATTATACTAAGGGTCGTCTTCTCTGTACGTGGAGGAAAGAAATTAACTTCTAAATGGAATCAAAAAATAGATCACGCGGCAGACGCCGTATATGCCCAATTTGCAGGTATAGCGAAAGCGTGCTTCCTGGGCGGAAATGGGACCACCCTAATAAAGCACCAATATTTTAAAATTTAAAAAATCCGGGTCTTTTTTATCATCTGATACATGGAAAATTTGTCTACCTCATGATAAAAGTATATCAGTAGGCAGACATAACGCACACATGACATTTTACAAATTAAACAAAAAACATTCAAAATCTGTGCCCTTTTTTTTCAAGTTAGATTTTCTGATATATCTAAACGCTGTAAAAAATAAATTGAAGTATTTGAACCCTTTTACAGTAAACAACTGTAGAAGCATTCGGCTTCAAACTAAGGATTTCGATTTTATAAAGTTCAATTCTAAAAAGGTTATAATTCTATTGGTTTTTATCCGATAGAGTTTTTTGGCAAAACCTCGAGGCATCGATATGCTCTTTGGTATGAACATGGGTGGGAATTTTTTAATAAAATTTTTGATATATGTAATTTTCTTACACCTTATGATGCCAAACTTTTTTCTTCCCTAGATAGCCCATTTTAAAATGCTTTTGCCGAACAGTTCATCCGTTTGGGTACTAGAGGGCGATAATTTACCTATTTTTCGACCTAAAACACTTTCCCAACATTTCATCTTGTCCATTTTAAATAAGGTTCGGAAGGCTAATATTTTCGGAAATGTTGAACTTTTTGGACAGTTATCGTGTATTATATATATTATTCTATATCTGACAAACCACAAATAGCACGAAAATAATTTTTTCGTCGTTTGAAAGCTACAAGCTTGGTCCTCAGAAGATTTGTGTCTTTAAGCATGTAGTGATATCTCAAAAAAGGCTGAAAATAAACAGTTACATTTTGGCACGGATTGATCTCGGGAATTTCAAATGATTAAAACATTGTGTCCGTGCTACTTTTGGTTTGGAAGCTATAGGATGAAAAAAATTCGCTATAATACACGATAAATGTCGAAAGAGTAAAGATTGGGAAACATATTATTTAATTTTTTTAGCTCGAAATTGGGGTAACTTGACGCTTTCTAGTGCCCAAACGGTTGATCTGTTCGGAAAAGTGAAAATTATTTTAAAAAGGCATATCTAGAAGGGAAAAATACTAAATTATATTTTATGTTTAAAAAGGGCGAGAAAATACACAATAGAAAATGTTTTTTAAAAAAATCGATTTTTTTTCTGTATCTCGTTAAAAACTAGTTCTATCAAAAAACGTCTCAAGACAAAAATTATCACGAGACAAAATAGTATAAAGCTACATTTCAGGTCTAGAGATAAATGTTCCGCGAAGAGAATTATTTGTGAGAAAAGAAATCAAGTTTTTTCAATTTTTATATGTTTTTTTATGCTATGTATTACGAGAAGTAAAATGGAAGCTAATCCTCACGATAAAATCAATAGCTCGATTCTTATTTGATTTTGGAAGTCCGCTTTGTAATGTGCTAAGCAAAAGTGAATGTGATATTACATTATATAAAATAGAGATATTTTAATATTCACCCTGGAATATTGTTTATTCCAATAGACAACAATCGATAATCATGATTATCGAAAATAATTTCTTGAATTGCAGGAGAACGATGTAGAAGTCTCCTTTCATTCTGAAATGCCTTTCCCAATAAAACACGTTGTTCTTCAGGTATAGCGACTGGCGTAGGTTTACCGGAATGTTCGATTGGACTAAAGTTACAGGTTCTCAGAAGTCGATTGGTTTCCTTTTCTAAAATAATTTAAATTTGTAGGAGATAAACACAAATAAGCCACTCCTATTTCTAAGAGGATAATTCAGTATGTATTCACTGTATAAAAGACCTGCCGACTGGCCTTAATATTTTTTTAAATTAAATTTAACTTTAAACAAATAAAGACTTTCATTCTAAAACAGCACAAATAAATAAACTGTTGAACAATAATTGCTAAGAATAGTAAGAATAATTAAAATTTTACTCCGGTTTAATATCCAAATATCTCAATTTCAGAAAAAAACATCTAATACTTAAATAGAAACACTAAACTTTGTATAAAAATTGTAATATTGTTGATAAAAAATAGGATTGAAATAATTAAATTGGACAGTACGTTGGTGGGTGACTTGGATCCGAATCAGAACTCTATGTAAAATCTAATCTCTAACAATTTAAATTTAATTTTTGTAGCAACCGTATATAGCTTTATCTATACTTATCTTCATTGACCGAAGTGTAGAAGAATCTCACTAAAAAATGAATTTGTTTGAAGGTACGACGTTTAAATAAAAAAATGGAATTCGTGTTGTACGGCATTAGCTTTAATTTAAAGCCTTTTTATTTTTCGGATAATTATAACACTTAAAGCTGTATACAGAGTGTCTCGAAAATAAGTGTCAACATTTTTACAGAGTAATCTATGTCATAAAAGAAGACTAAAGTGTCATATAACAATATATAGAAAATTGGTTCGTTAACTTTTTTCTGACCAGATTTTTTCAATTTACAATTCCAAATTATAAAAGCTTAAGGGAGAACTGCACGCAGTATTATGGATCATTTGCAAGCCTTCCGCCGCTGCAATATTATGTTAAAGCTGTAAGAGATATTTATTAGCTTCAAGGTGATTTAATTAGGGAATTATGTATAGTTGGGCGCTAAATACGATTTTTTATGAAATAATTAAAGCTATTATAATTATTATAATAGCTTTAATTATTTAACTTATTATAAAAAAATTATAAAACAGAAATTATAAAACAGAAGTCGATTTGTCTATTTTCGATCATTTTTTGACCACTTTTTGACGCAAATGCCATCGCATATATCTTTTTTATCCACTTAATGTTTTCTCGTAAAGAAAAATACTGTTGGTTTAAATCGATGTATCCTTACACCGTTTTCGAGAAAAATTGTTATGAAGATTGTTTTACATGGCATTAAACTCACAATTTTCAATTGAAAGAAGAAAGGAAATTACTTAATTATTTACTGAACCCAAAATACTTTTAATGTTAGAAAATGTTCGAATCAATTTGTCTAGAAAACGATATATCTTAACGCATTAAAATAAGAGAACCTTTGTTTTTTTTTTGAAAACATTAGAATTTTATAATTCAGAATATCTACCTAGAAAAAAGTTAGGACGACTCTTTCCTCTCCATTCGGGACGCCTCTGATTTAATATTAATATTTTTGTCTTCGGGATTCGACTCCGGGTATAAAAATTATTAAAATACCCTAATTTCATAATCTAGCATTTAAATGTTTCGAAAATATTTAAGAAAATCCATCTTCAGAGGGGCTCACTTTCGAAGTTATAGCCCCATAACGAAACAATTTCGATATATGTTTACATGACATTTTAGTCTTCGTTTATGAAATATATTACTCTGTAAAAATATAGACCCTTAATTTTGGGATACCCAGTATATTTATTATAAAATAGATGGCCTCTATAATCAGGGAGATATCTAAAAGATGTTAAAAATGTCCGAATCACGACGAGTAGCCTTGGACACAAATGCCCGTAAACTTCTAGAGGTACACCTAAAATTAGCTTCGACGCTTGAAATCAATCCATTTACAACATTGGACAAAATCACCGTCCAGTAAACAGAAGAAGTTTGAAACTCTGCGCAACAAATACCACCCAGTACTCGATTTATTAATAAAAGCAGAGGAATCCGTTCTCTCTAAAGGACATAATATCGCAAGTGCTCCAAGAACTATTCGGGTAGAAGACATAATAGCCACTGTAGAGGACAGCATCTGAAATCTACCGCAAGAACGTGCAGATTGAGTTCGATATGAAACAGTAAAAAATATTTGCAGCTATAAACCTTTAAAATCCAACTAGTCATAAAAAGAACAGCCATAAAGAGCCTTAATAACCTTAATAAGTTGTTATAATTCTACCTGCAGATAAAGGAAATGCAACGGTGGGCATGGACAAGAACAACTGCGTTGAGAAAATAGAGACATTTCTTCAAGATAACAGCTATAGGATTCCTCGTTTTTGCGAATTTCCAAAAATGCATAAAGCTAATGTACCGTTACGTTGCAACGTCAGTGCAATAGGTTCGCCATCTTACGAAATAGATAAATATTTAGCCAATATCTTAAACCCCTTCACAGGACGATCTAATTCTTATATAAAAACTGTAGTAGAAAAGCTTACAGATTTTACTTTAGAACCCGGTGATAATTTAGTAAGTTTTGATGTTGAATCCCTGTATATAAATGTACCTATTACCGATTCAATTTCTATAATTTTTGATATGCTTAACATTTCATTTTCCAAGGGACCTTTTATGAGTAATCCTCGGGTGCCGCCATGGGATCTCCGCTATCTCCTGTGGTAGCGAATATCTTTATGGGCGATTTTGAGGAAATTGCTTTAATCTCTGCTCCTTTACAACATAAATCTTGGCTTACATATCTAGATGATATTTTGTACTATGGCCTCATGGAGAAGAAAATTTAACTATATTTTTAGATCATCTTACACATTCTAATATAAAACTTACTGTGGAAATTGAGTGAAGTTGGGTTTTACTTTTTATTCAGGTAAGAAACATGAAAGCTATAAGTATAAGTAAGATACAAATTGTTCATTGCATCATGCGTGAAAACCAATCATCTCAGTGAGTCACGCGTCGATGGACAAACATTGGGTATAAATACCTGAACCTTGCTCATCGGAGCTCATTCAGTGTTTCGATCTTGTGCAGTGAAGATCCCTGAAGAATTTTGTTAGAATGTGTTTACGATACAAATCTGCATTTGATGTGCTTTATCTAAATATATAAGTGCTATTGGATTTTTAAAATAGCAAAATTTTAATTATTCCTACCAATTGATCCGTATATTAATATTTCTTAAACTAAAGAATATTCATTTTACCAATTAAAGGGAATTGTTTTCTAAATAGCGCAATCCATACAACCTTAGTGGTCATGAAAATAAGCGTTTCGAACAGCCGTCTGTCCTTGTCGGACAAGGAATCGTTATTTTTATTGTTCATGTGATGAAATTTTTTCGCATCTCCAATCCCCATTAAGATGGCAGCATAATCTCGAGCCACCATACTTCGTAAATCTGCCAAATTATCCCTGACTTCGTTTTCTAATACTGTAACAATGGGTTGCCTCAGCTTCCGAGCAGCTTCTTTTCTCCTTAATTGCATTTTACTCCAGACCTTTTCAAGCAATAAATTTTATTAGAATATTTTAAACGTTTAAAACACAAGAGATTATGTCACTGTTAACCGATTTTCTTTTCAGGATTTTAATGAAACAAGTTGTTTTAAAAACGCCTTGTAATTTTAATTATTTATTATTTCTATGTATTAATATAATTCTCAGCCAAGTGTGCTGCAATTACAAATTTAATAAAACCTAAATAAAAAAGCAGTGTCTATTTTTTGCTACATAAAACTATTTATTTAAATATCAGCTTTAGGCAGAATTAGAACTTGCATTTTAATGACGTTTAAACATATTAAAAGAAACAGGAAATTGCTTTTGTGATAACACGGACCGGTAAATGCAGAATTCACACAACCGTTCATCCGACAAAAGGCACGGAAAAAAGATTTTGTGTCCAAAATTTCTGTTGATTCATTAAAGTTCGCTAGAGCCAAAAGATCCGATGAATTAATTTTTGAGTGATCTTTACTGTTTTAAATACATATTGTTGAAAAATAATATTTTCTACAAATTCAGTGCGTAAGGGTGATCCAGATATCTTTGAACACGCCTTATGTCTTCGTTTTACGTAGAGATAACGAATAATTTTATATTATATATTTTATGAAACATTAAGAAACAACTGAATATCGAATATAAAAGATAAGACTCAACATTAATTAAAGAATCGTTAATTTAAAATACGCAAACCTTATGTTATGCTACATTTTTAAATTCTAGACAAATTTGATATGCCTATCTTCAGTTGTTGTAGAAAATTCACAATTTCAAACTTTTATTTTTATTTTTTAAAATCTAAACAGTTCGAACTAGGGCCAAATGATTTCATTCGTATGTTAGTCTTTCTTTTCCGATTAACTTTTAAAAAGCAAAAATACTTTAATTCTAATTAGACCAGAAGTGAACACCATAAAAAACAATAAAAAGCTGAAATAAGAGGTGTAATTAATTTTGCCCTAGGTCGAACCGTTTAAATTTTACTACCTCCCAAAGTCAGAAATTCCCAATTTTCATATGTAAATATTTCAAAAACAACTGAAGATCGGCATAGAAATCAAAACTGTAATAAAATACAAAGTAATGATTTTTTGACTTACTTTTTTTTTAAATTCAAAAGTTAGTTGTTTTAAACAAAGCCTGTTCAAGAATATCTGGATCACACTGTTCATGTTTATTCGACTTCTTAAGGTGAATACAATTTTAATGAATCAAAGCAGCAGCAAATGCGATTTTATTCAAATTTTGTAGGACTATTATATATGATATTTAAAAAAATTTAATATAATAATATAGGCAATAATGCTAAAATAAAAGCTTGATATTTTGAAAAAGCTCATTTACGAATAAATATTAAAAAGAAAAAATTAGATTAAGAAGCTTTTTAACTTATTGTCATAGTGTTCATTTTACGTACGAGAAATATGTTGTTTTATGTATGGAGATAACAACAACTTTATCTCATCAGAAACCCTATTTTTAATTAAGAAGAATAGGACATCAAATTTAAATGAATTTTTATCATTTTTTGATGTCAAAAATGTATGACAAATTATTTTTAAAAAGTAAAAAGATAGATATTAAATCTACCGTTCTAGGTAAATGACACAATATGTTTTTTTTTGATCTGTTGATAATATCTATTATAATTACTATCATTATTCTGTGGAAACTTGACAACATTTTTTTGAAATATTGAATATTGTTTTCTAGTCTTTGATAGATGTCTTAATAACAACATTTATAATGTGACTGCGAGACAATGAATATTACCTGGAGATAGTATTGGAAATATACTATCATAGATCTAAGAAATCTGTCCATAGCCACAGTATGAAAATAAGAAATAAATTCTGGAAACAAATCATCTACTTTACTTGTAAAAAGAGATACATCCTTTACATCTTGAATAGTTGCGACTGCTACATCGAATACTTTCACCTTCCTTTGATAATGTTTTCGAAATTTTGCCTAAAAATTGCCACAAACATAAAAAAATGCAGATTTGAAGAAGTATAAACAGATAAGTTGAATTTATTAATTACGTTTTAATGTTTTATGTGCGGTGCTCGCTAGGGATTTAAGTTAAATAAGAACACTTATTATTATTTATTACTGATCCCTAAGCAACTTCTAAAATATCCTGTTACTTGAATAAAAAAAACACCTTAAATATATAAGTTAATATGATGCAATATACAAAACAAAATGTAGCATTAAGTCATGAGTAAAATTATGTTGCGAATGATAATTTACTATGAGTCTTTAAATAGATTAACCCAATTCAATGACCAATTAAACTCCGAATAGATAGTCCCGCAAATAAAAAATAAAAGACCTCCTGAAGAGTATTTTTAATCGACTTCAGAAAAGCAGGAGGTTTGACACTATGTATTTTTTTATATATGTACACCAATTACTCCGGGATAGGTTGACTAATTTGGATAAAGTGTTTAGGATAGTGCCGGAGTAGTCACATAGCAAACATAATGAAAAAAAAATGGCGGAATGCCGCCTTTTTGAATTTTTTTCTACTTAACAGTTATAATTTTGCAGGGATAAATTTGAAGTATTTTAATATATTACCTTGAAATTTGATGGTGTGAAAAGTAATTTCGTTGCACCTTGAGTACATATCCCCCCTGGAAAGGAGGAATCAATTTTTTCGTCAGGTTATTATAATTATATTAACCGAATTATTACGAATCTAGTAAATGTTGAAAATATCAAATATATTTATTCTTGGCACAAAACATTTCTGGTTCCAACGGATAAAGTGTATAGCGGGGGAGAGGAGACTAAGGTGAAAAGGGGAGGTTATTAAAAAAATATTGTATTTCAAATATTTTTCGGGTTTTTAATTGCAGGAAGTTAAATATACTAATCATTTTCATTTTTGGTAGTGTCTATTGCTGATTTTATATAAATACGAGTATGTATAGATGCAGGGGCACGCAGTCCATGGAAGCAAGGGAAGCAGTGCTTCCCAAAAAAAAATTACAAAACATCTTCTAAAATGTAATTTTTGAAATAGGAAACCATTAATTTAGTTTGTATTAAAAATGCTAAAATATTATCTTAATTATCAAGCCCATAATAAATACGGCCTTGACTCCGACTCAGCCACAATAGAATATCGAATAGAACCTATGCGGGTCGCTAGCTTCACTGCAGCCAAGTCCTGTATGTTTGATTTCCTGTGAATCGAGCCAGAGGTTATTGAACTTTCCACCGGCTGTTTTTTTCATTTCAGTCGCGTGCTTTAAGTGGTAGCGGAAGCTATCGTTGGAATAGGTTCTTTGTTTGAATGGCTATCCGTGTGTTGTGTGATACGTACATCGCGTCGTGCATGGTGCGATATGGAAGACAATAATACGAACGTGGATATGCAAATACCGTCAACTTCGGCTGTCAGTAATAACGTTGAAAATGTTGGAGAATTGGTAAGAAGAGTGTGTGTGAATGTGTGGTGTGTGGCTTAATAATAAAGGGATTTTCGACATTAAACTTCGCTGATAAGCTTCAAATAATTTCCAAAAGTAGGGCAAAACCGCCTATGAAAAATTTAACCACAAAAATGAAAAACTATATTAGATATTTTTATCCGGAAAAACAATACGAACAATTTAAATAGCTAACAGGGTGTGAAAATATAAGTAAATTATTGGCCATGTTTACTTTTTGAAAATGAAAAAGGTCTCTGGAAAAAAAATGGTTTTTCCGATTTAAACAATTTCCATAAAGCTGCAAAAAGACACAAAGCGCATTTACAGGCCGTTATAAAAGAAAAAGTCTTCGGCAAAACCAGAATTGAACACGCCCCTAATAAACAGTTGGAAATTAGTCACCGCCAACACAATGAACTAGTCGATAAAAATAGGCAAATATTAAGAAGACTTATCGATGTTGTTTGTTTTCTTGGACAGCACGAATTGGGATTTAGAGGTCATGACGAAACAAGGGTTTCTTCGAATAGAGGAAATTTTCAAGATTTACTTAGGTTAATGGCTAAATATAATGATTGCTTAAAAAATCATTTAGAGCACTCTAGCGTTTTTCGCGGACCGGCGAATCGAATCCAGAATGATTTAATTTCCGCTGTTGCAACCATTATTCTAAAAGGAATTAAGCAGGAGTTTGGCGAGGCGCGGTTCATCGCTATTGTTCTGGACGAAACAAATGATGTCACTAATTTTAAACAATTATCTATAGTAGTACGCTATGTTAAAACAGACGGAAGTATTCAAGAGCGATTTTTAGGTTTTAAGAATGTGTCCGAAAATCGTACAGCAGATGCATTATATACCGTAGTTTATAACGCTACTAAAGAAATTAATGGAGAGAAAAAATTAGTTGCTCAAAGCTATAATGGAGCTGCAGTGATGGCAGGAAAATTAGGGGGTCTGCAAGCTAAAGTTTGAAAAACTTTCCCAAGTGCTGTGTTTGTCCATTATTTTGCTCATAAATTAAATTTAGTTTTATCCCAGTCCATCAATCACATTAAAGAGTGTAAAGTATTTTTCGTTACTTTAAGTGGCATGGCTGCTTTTTTTCCAAGTCAACAAAACGTACACAAGCTTTGAACTCTATTGTCCACAAACGATTGCCCAAAGTAGCTCCTACTAGATAGACCTATAATGGAAGACTTGTGTTAACAGTATCTGAAAATCGTGAATCACTGATTGAACTATTTGAGAATATAATAGAAAATAATAAAACGTGGGACTCAGAAGCAACAAATAGTTCGAGGGGTTTTTTGGACTGTTTGAAACAAGGTTTTAATTTTAATTATTTGTTGAACATATTTTCAGAAATATTTCCATTCTCGCACAATGTTTTTAATATAGTACAAACTAAAACAAATGATATTGCTTTTTGCCTAAAAAAAGTGGATGATTTTAAGTCCATGTTAAGACAAAAAAGAGATGACTTTGACCTATTTTGGGAGAAAACGATGACGTTAAATGTAGAACCACAAGCCAAGCGTCTTCGAACAGACCAGGTGGGAGTAGTTCAAACATCATACAGACGCCTCTTTTATGAAATAATCTATTAAATTCAGCAACAAATAAACTATAGATTTAACAGTCTAAATGACTTTAAATTCCTCGAACTCTACAATTTTGATGTATTTAAAGGAAAAACTTTTCCAGAAGATGCGTTTAAATCTCTTTTTCTTCATTATGACCAGTTCTTCGACCGAGTGTTACTGCGATCTGAACTAAAAGTGATTTACGAAACTGATGACATTAGCGCAAAAAATAACGCTAAGGAACTAATGCAATTTTTAAAAGACAAGGAGCTGGAAGATGCCTACACCGAAGTGTCGAAATTGTGTGAATTAGTATTGACAATACCTGCCACAAGTTGATCAGTAGAACGCAATTTTTCAACACTTAAACGTACAAGAAATTTCGTGAGAAATTCAAGGGGGAGGAGCATCGACGTTTTTATGATGACGTCATTGACGAATTTGCAAAAAATGATCGAAGAATCGAATTACGTTACAAATAGGTAAGTTTCTAAAAATTGCTTCCCTTTCTTAAAATTTCACCGCACGCCCCTATATAGATGATGCTATCCATATAAGTATTCTGGCAACATTTCATGTTTATTTTATTAGAGACGTCGAAGTTTAGGTCTCAAACATTTTAAAGCGAACGTTTGTAATAAAACGTTCTATATATTGAACTGAAAATGATAAAACAAAAATTTTTATAAAATCATATAACCGACTAAAAAGCGCACTAAAAAGTAAGATACCTTATTCCATCTTGAAAAATTGGCTTTATGAAGTTGGCATTAAAGTAATAAAGCCGGTAAATAGACATTATACTCCTGATATATAGACACTCAATACATAAATGTCTTTTTGAGATTAGGTAATTAAGAATTACTTTGGCTCCGACTTCATAAAGTCAAATTTTGAAGATGGAATAAAATTTTTTTATTTCTTACTTTTTAGTCAGGGCCGAATTAACGATTTGTGGGGCCTGGGGCTTTAAGTATTTAGGGGTTCTTAAACCGTTCGAGAATTTGCGAAATAACACATGACTAAAAGAATCCTTAACTTTGTGCTCTGATGATGAGGTCCTAGGAATTTAAGTCTTTCAACAATTGGGCCCCCTGAACCGTGTTACATTTTGCTAGCCCATTTAAAAAAAAAGCTGATGACAAAAAAATGTTCTACTTTTACCTACGTGTACCTCCCTGATAAGCTGTTATTCCCTCTCTTACCGATGATTCACGAGGCCCCCGCAGCATGTGGACTCTAGGGCAATTCAACATTAAATTCTTCGTAAAACCTTGCACTAGGAACCCTGTCTACGACGGAGCCTGGCGAATAGTCCCCGCTCTCTTAATCAGGTCTGTTTAGTTGTTTTTTTATATTTTTTTTATTATGAGTAGACTCGGAGTTCATAGGGATATTTCCAAAGCTATGGTGGCCACTGATTGAACTATAGTTCGACTGTCTATAGACAATAGTCCAAAATCGTGCTAGTGGCCAAATCTTTCTGTATCTGAGCAGCATTTTTTAACTAAATGACGACATAACCGATTAATGCAATGAATTTATAAAACCGCCTTATAGAATACAATCATAATAGTTTTTTAGTTTCTTAGATTTTGTATTTTATCGCAGTTTTTGGGCATTATCTAGGTTATAAACATAAGTATACATTTGATTTACATTTTTATTTTTCTTTAAGGAGAAAATATTGCAATCGCAACAAATTCACCCTCCGAGTTTTTTGTAACTGTTACGTCCCTAGATCTCGAAAAAATAGTTATTTGTTTTACTAGGCAGAAAAACGCAAGACTTAATGACGAGAGACATTGAGAAACATAGTTTTTCGCTTATGTCACTGTCATTTTGTAGTTGTGACATTTAGAAAAAATATTTGTTCAATTCCTAAAAATGTCATCTTAAACCTATTAGACAGGCCAACAAAACAGCTATTTAACCAATATTGTGGGACTTATCAAATCAATATTTAAGCCTCATTGACTAAATCAGTTTGTTTGTCCTACGACAGCCCAAAAGTGACATGACAGTGACAGATCGTTGGAGTGCCTAATAACTGTCGAGTTAATCCTGGTCTAAATTTAAATCTCTTTAGTGAATACGGGTGTTAAAGTTTCCGGAGAAGACAAAACCTTCAACATTGTATTATTTTATATTTAAACCTCAAATCATTTTTTGTTTGAGGTTCGCATATAAAGGTGCGGAAAATGACATTTTCAGAACTATTTCAACAAATTTTCACACTAATGCGAAAAACAAGATACTTTCACTTTTTTAAACTAACATTTTGAACAGTGAAATGGGTAAAAATGTCACTTTCCACATGTTAGTAGATAAATATTGTTTTATCTATTTCGCCCTGTTTGGTTTATTAAATTGTCATGCTACATATCTCGAAAAAATATTTTTCTATGAGCGTGGGCAAAGTTCAACTTTGTGTACGCATTTGCGTGCGCAAAGTAGTAATTTTCCGCTAGACGGTGCGCAAAGTAATACAAGTAAAACTACTCAAAAAGCTCAAAAGTATGGCAGATTTATAAGTCTTTTAGTAACAATAGGCTATTTTATGCGAAATGAAAAGCCGCAGCAATCTATTTTTTTTTATTAAAACTCTGCGCGAAATTCAAGTGCTTGAAATAACTCGGAAGATTTTGATATAACTCTAGTACGTAACTATGTACAAGTTTAAATTTTCTGATTATCGATAAAATATTAATAATGATAGTTTTGAAATATGTAATAATTAAAGTATTTTTTCTACTACCTTACTAGAAAATGTCATTTTCGACCCCTAAATAAGGGAGGAAAATAGTTCTTACTTTTTAAGACTTACCTGAGTGTAAGCATCGACTGTATCCATTACTCTAACTTCACAATCGATATTTTTTCGTCCAGAGATTGACATTGTTCCCGTTGAAACTCGGCTAAGCCGAGAAGGAACCTTCTGCAACATCTCTTTTCTGTAGGAATGGAAAAATAGGTAATTTTTAACCTGTGTCACAAAAAGCTTTAAGAATGTATTTTTTAAAGGTATAAATACATATATATATATATATATATATATATATATATATATATATATATATATATATATATATATATATATATATATATATATATATATATATATATATATATATATAGGGTATTACAAATTCGAGGTACGAGAATTTGTATCTCGGAATCGGTAATAGATACAAGGTCGATTAAATAGGGCAAAGTTGCACAATTAAATTTAGAAGTACAGAAATTTTCAAATTTCCGGATACTTGTTTTCATTTTTTCACATTATATTTTCACAATAATTTCAAATTCTTATTGCAACTTTTTGTCGTCTATAGATACAGATTTTAATTTCGACATTTCCTACTGTGGCGACGATCATTAAGTCGATTTTTTTAAATATGGACCTCTGTTTTTTTATTGCAATTCTCTACACTGCAGTGCTTACTGCATCCTACTACAGTATTATTATTATTATAAAACGTCTAATAAAACATTGTACATAATTTCAACGACTGTTTCCATTTTAATTTCTCTTTATTTTCCATTTCCCTCATATTCCTACCTAAATTAAAAATTAAGAAAGCCGTAATAAATAATCATATTTTATTTACGGAATTCTTTAAAAAGTCGTAATATTATGTTATTAAGCTTATATTTGAAAATATTAATGCTAATAAGAAAAGTAACATAAGAACATTTTAAAGGCGCATTGCATCTTTTAACTAGCATAATTCCAGCACAATTGTGCATACACAGAAATCGAATGAATGATAATTGATAAAAACAGCTTCTCAAAGATCTTTGGAGGCGAATCCTGAATGACAACATCCCTAACGGAGTTTTTTTTTAAATACAGGACAAGAACTTAAAAGAGTATGTTTAATAAGGACATAATATGCAACCAGTTAAAGTTATGGTGTTTTTTTTTCAGGTTGCATGTTAAGTTCATATATTTTTGCAGGTAGGTTTCATCTATGTCTAACGTACTCGTCAAATTGTGGCATAATCAAATTTGTTGACCTTTTAAATTCAACAAATACTGGTAATTAGTTTTAAAGGGCTAGATAGTAAAAAAGCGTGAAAAGAAGGAAGTCTAAGAAAATAATCATTATAATGTCAATGTTCGCCGCTGCTCAGTGTATCAGAGGCGATCCAGAAATCTCCTCACTATATTCCACATCAGTAGCAGATCATTGACCATATTAATGTACATTTTTGTAATGTATTATTTGAAAAATACAAGCTTTTAGATACGTCTATATCTTTTAGAAGGTGATATTAAATTTACTATTATTATACCTGTAATAAAATCTAAAACTGTTAATTTTGTCAAATGAACATTAGTTTTTACTGAACACATTTGTACTGAGAGTGAGCTAGTTCCGTCTAGTGCAGTGATATTTTAACATAACTTTATGCTTAACCATATGCTTGCCATAACATCGGAATTTAGAATACTTTACGTATTACGATACGCATAAATATAAAACTATTATTTACTAAGTTTTTGTTAATTTTTTAATGTCTTTGAGAAGTTGTACTAAAATTTCTACTTATCTGATGTTTTTCCTCATATGACTTTTTTAAGTATGTATTAAAACTACACGCTAATTCGGTGATATGCAATAGACTTTAAAGATGTTCCTATATTCATCTCTTGCTCTTCGTAGTAATTGATCTGAGATTGCAGTTTTATAGAAAGAAAAAAGTTGTACTAGGAATGCAAAATGTATTTTAAGTTTAAAAAAATTTTAATGTTTGGGTTTTTTACGAATATTCTCGGAAGTACTCGTAATTTTGTAAATTTCTCGACGACATATTAATAAGTTTTTAAACATACTACTTCGCCCCTATTTAATCGACCTTTAGAGAATCAACCAGCCTACTCTTAAAAATAGGGAATGATGCTGCTTAAGGGGAGGTTCCTTAGACTGACGATGCCAGCGTTCTCTGAAATTATTTCAACAGTCACCTTCCTGTTTACATCTTTTTTATAGGAGTGTGTCTTCTAACTTTGTGAAGTTAGGGATGAAAAACTGCTTGGATCCGGAATTAGCGAAACCGGCGAGTATTCCCGCTTTGCCATTGCAAATATTGTTTTGTTTGCCCTTATTGGAGTGGAGCAGCAGTAAACGACAAGAACAGCCGAATGGTTTCCTTTCATGTTTTTGTATGCGGGTGTTTACGTTGGAGCGATGGTAGTCAAGCAACTCTAAGGAGCGGTGATAGTTGATTTGCATATTTATTTGGTCGGTAGCCATCGATATTGCCATCGAGATATTAATGTACCATATGTTTGTCAAGTCTGCCTTAAGTAAACAAATATTTATGATTTTATTCTCATATTTTCATTTACCTCTCCTAAAAACTGAATTTAAATATGGTCTGTATTCCTTAAGATTTTTAAGTTTGAAGTTATACTATATGTTTTCTTGATGTACTTTAAAGTTCCAGCAGTTTGTTTGGTTATAAATATCTTTTGAGCAGCGAATATTATATTTAAAAAATAACCAGTTGTCAAATAAGTCCAAAAATGATAAATTGTAATCACACATTGCTTACGATTGGTATTGTACTCCATTATTGTACATATCCCATGCCCAGACTCCATTTCTATATGAAAAAGCCATGATACAGGAAAGAATTACTTTGAATTGTCAATTTTTGATGGAAATTTGAGATTCTGAATTGAAGTACCTATTTAAAGAAAAGAACGTTCAGTTTTTATATTTATTAAATACGATATGAACAGGAAGTGCTAATGATCCAATCGATTTGGTAATAAAGATATGCCAAAGAATAATTACGTGACCTTAGAACATGTGGCGTGTCGAAGAAAGAGAAACAGTATCATGATTATCTGTTCAAATTAGTTTTTAAATAAGATTCAAGCCAATGTAAGAAAGTGCGGTGGATATTAGAGTAGAGAGAATTTATGTCTAATGCAAAGTTACACTGAGTTAGGAATTAACTATGGCCTACCGTGAAGGATATCTCCATTTTTTAATTCGGTTTTGAGAGAATACAAAATACGGGTACTTTTAGTTTTCCATAAATAAAGCAGCCACCAGACGATGCGACAAATGCCTTCAAAAGTTTGACAGTTGCAATATCGTGTAGCATCAAGCCTCAATTCTTACGAGAAAAATTGTTGTTGAAGTCAGCCAGGTGTTTTGTTCCTTTGAAGGCATTATACAGGGTTAAAGGCAAATAACTACAAAGATTTTAAAAACTGATAGTTGAGATAATTTACAGAAAAATGTATTTTATATCGAGGGATCAGAACTCAATGGTTTTTGAGTTATTTAAGTTAAGTATCTTTAAGTTTTTTTGACAAGACAACATTGCACATTCTGCTCTAAGCGCTGCACGAATTATCATTCTGAACGTTGGATTGGATCATTGTATTCGATTTAGAAGTTAGATTTGGGTCTTGTTGACAGTAAGTATTTCGGATTTTACGATTTTTTCAAATTTTAAACGAAAGCCTATACATACAGAAATACATATAAAAAATAAAATTTGCGGATGAAGCACTTTTGACACAGAAAAAAAATAAAACTGACCAAATTGCCTTGAATTTTTAATTTGTGATGTTAATATTTTAAATTAACTCTACGTTACCAGTGATTGAGATGTAACGTTTTTTATATTATAGATATTATGTTGATGTAAGACTTGTTTCAATCAATTTCGTTTTTCAAAAAACTTTTTATAAATATACCCCTGAAGCAGCAATGGGACATCCGATGTTACCTGTGGAAGCTAATGTCTTCATAGAAGGTTTTGGGGAAGAAAATCTCCTTGTGTTTCTCGACCATCTGAGACACTAATCCTGTAATATGCAATAGAAATTAATTCAGAAGGCTTGATTCACTTTCTAGATATTCTTGCACAAAGGAAAGTGGATAGTTTCTATTTATAGAAAACCAACACATACGAACAGATAGCTAAATGTAAATTCACATCAACATCAGATACAGTGGTCAAAATTCTTTTCAATCGGAAACAGAGAAACTGACTAAAACTTTAAGAGGAAATGAATTGTGCACTGAGGATATTAGTCTGTCAATTAGAAAATATAATAATCCTGCTCCACTGCAGAAATCTAATGAGTTACCAATAGGAAGTGTAGTTTTATTTATACACGGAATCACGGACAAGATTGCAAGGTTAGTTCACCGGTTCAACGTGTTCAATCTTTAACACACAGGAAAATTGAACAATGTTTGCGATCGCCAAACGACATTGATCCTTTCCAAATAGAGGTCGTGTATGCAATTCCTTGTTCCTGTGGTGATGTCTATATTGGAGGAAAATGGACGATCCATTCCACTAGGCTTAAAGAATATGAATGAAGTATCAAAAATAAACAAATTGTACAATCTGCTGTATATATATATACACATTCCACTGGACATGTCATAAATGAAAAAAAGCCACACTTCTTGCGGGAGTCTGGGGACTTTTTATACTAAAAATTAGAGAATAATTTTGAATTTTTTCCGGCATTTTCAACAAAAGTTTAATTAATGAAATAATAATGATGTAATTATTAATTTTGATTGATAAAATATTTATTATTTTACTTAAATTGCCACAGAATGAGTTCAATATTTACATTTTTCTTTTAGAAATGGTTAATATTTGTACCCTAGTTATATATTGGAGAATTTTTTGCCCGAAAATGGTTCAGGTGCTAATAGTTATTTTTTACGATCGTTCCAAAAGTGACTGTTTATACCACATTTATGTTTATTTCGCAAAATCAATTTAAAGAAACAAAATAAAGGCAGATATTACATTTTTTGTAAAAATTGATATTAACTTGGCAATTAGAATAATTTTCAACATTAATTGTCATTGGTACTGTACTGGATGTAGATGCTTCCAAATTGATGCACTGGGCATGATTTTTATTCACATTTTGCACAATCCCACAATTTTCTTGTCTAGAATTGGATAGGCAACATTTGTTTTATTTTGAATGGAATCTTCTACATAGCTTTCAGCAACCGTGGATGACCGCCAACCACCAAGATGCTTCAAGCTTAAAACATGTTTTCCAGTGTCCGCTAGGAGTGTCGCGGATGACCTTCTGAAACAGTGGCCGGTGTATGAATGTAGATTCTCCAAATGAAGGTATTTTACTATTTCGGATGGTATTTTTCTGAATTTCCAATTGAAATAGTTTAGACGTACATATTTTCAGCTTGAAGTTGAATTTTGTGTGTGTGTGGTGATTTTCCATTCGACACGACGAAGCAACGCTCCCTGTTATTTTTTGTATGCGGAATTTAAACTTTCAAAACATTTTCGGCATTTTGTACATCGTAAATGACCACTTACGACTAGTTCCTCTTTACGACATGCTCCAGCAAAAGCGATGATGGCGACAACTTTCAAAAATAAGTATTTTTCATCGGGAACTTCTTCTAAAAACTTCAATATTTGTTCTCTACTATATATGACGGATTTTTATGCTCAATATTCAGAGGATTTTCGTTTCAAAAACGCTATTAATTTTGAATATTTTCTAATATCGATATTTTGTTTGGCTGATATCGTAAATTTTATCTAAAGTACTCTAACCACATGAGTAAAGGTTTTAGAACTTTCTCCTTTTCACAAAAATAAACAAGCATAATGTTTTCTGATATATGTTTTACCGTATTTCGTTGATACCATTCCTTAAACTTCTTGTAATCATTTTCATATTGCTTTTTTGATTTTTGTGGCAACAAATCTAGCCTAGCTTCTTTCGCCGCCTTCAGTATCTCAGCAGGCGTATCATTTCCTTTACTATGGGACATTTTCATCTTAAATTGTTAATAATTAACTGAAATTGACATACCTAAAGTACACCACACAGATCTAAAACATCGACGAAAGGGGGAGGTATGTGAAATGCAGGCCATTTCCATGGATATACACAGTTGTAGCCAATCGCGAATGATCATTGCACCGTTTCCACAATAACTAACATTATTACATTATTTTCATAGACTCAGATTCGTTTTGCAATTACCATGACAACGCAACAGCTGGTCACTTCAGATTTGAAATCTAAATTTTTATCTTTTATTTTCCGGTTGTGATATCTATTTTATAAATCAATTATATTTAAAGATAGATACAAACGAATTATCACTTACCATGTCTTCTTATATAACGTTTATTTTTAGTTCGCAACATGAAACAGATACCATCCAACGTACTACAAACCAAGAAATCTTGTAAAAGTAAAAGAGTTCGGACCATTTTTACTCCCGAACAACTAGAACGCTTGGAGGCAGAATTTGAGAGACAGCAATATATGGTCGGTCCGGAAAGACTTTATTTAGCTCATACATTACAACTAACGGAAGCACAAGTAAGTAGGTTTTCTTTTCAAGTGTACACAAACTTTGGTTGCAAAATTCGCTACACAAGTTTATGTGTTTACTTTTCTCGAAAAGGCAAGTATTGTAATCGTGTAAAAATCACCCTCCGAGATTGTTTCAGATTGTCACGTATAAGAGAAACTAGATGTTTCTCATTTGCTTCAGTCTGTCTGTCTGTTCGCCTGTCTGTCGGTGTGTCTGTTCACGGCAAAGCTGAAAAATTACTCCTCTGACATAAAATTTTAATTAAAAATAAGGGCCGTGGAGATGACATGCTAACCTGTTGGTAAAACTCCAATATAATGGAACAAAATGGTGACCTTACAAAATCTTAAAAAAATTGTTACTAAAAAACAGAGCTGTGAGTAACTTGATGAAAAAGATACTTTTCAGTCACTGGTTACTAAAACTAGTTACCTTTTAACTAAGTTACTTTTAAAATTAGAAAAAAAGTAATTATAATATAGATACTTTTGTAAACTAACTTGTAACTTTTACTTTTGAAAGGAACTTTTTTCTTCAAAAGTATCTATAGTTACTTTAAAAGTAGCAAGTTACTTTTAAAAGTAACTAGATACTTAAAGTAACTAGTTAATTTCAAAGAAGTTAATATTAACAACAGGTTAGACTAAACGTATCCGAGAAAAAAAGGGTCACAAAAAATAAAAAATGAAAACTTTTTTCGGGTATCACTGAAAATTTTCCAAATAATTTAAACCTTCGTTTAACGATATCTCATTGAATACAAATATGCGTAACTCTTTCGCATATTCTGCTAAGTACTACTATCATATATATATATATATATATATATATATATATATATATATATATATATATATATGATAGTACGTTTTCATTCAACATACACCAACGTCATAACAAGAAAATGATCCTTGTTTGGAACATGTTCTGCATCACAGCAGACACAATGATCCAGTTTAGTCAAACGACGATCGCGATTTCGCTCTTATTAGAGCTCATCAGGCCGCCATAGACTGGCGAGCCACGTGTAGTGCAAAGGCACAAAATGGAATCACAAAAACAACTACTCCGCTGGATAATACCACGACCGGCATTGAATTACATTGTGACTCCTGGCTTTCGTTGGGAGCATTACTATCATTTAATGCTCCCAACGAAAGCCAGGAGTCACAATGTAATATATATATATATATATATATATATATATATATATATATATAAATATATATACTAGCAACCATTTACTCCTTCAGCAGAAGTAAAACGAAAAACTAGTGGGTTAAAGTCATTCCCAGGTAACTTGACAATGAACTAGATATTTTAACCACGTTACCTTGAAAATAACTTGATACTATTAAAATCTAACTAGTTACTTCTTAAGTAACTAGTTACTTTAAAAGTAAATAAATAATAGTAACTAGTTATTTTTCAAAAGGAATTAGTTATTTTTAAAGCAACTAGTTACTCTCAATGTAACTTAGTTGAAATATCTAGTTACTTTTAGAAAGTAAGAAGTAGATACTTTTTTTCATAAAATGATCTTTGAGTATCTAGTTACATTTTTCACAAAGTTAACTCTAAAAGTTACTAAAAAAACTACTTATCCACTTTAGCCAAAATTTTGCAGAAAAATTAGTTGTGATATGAGCATGAACTGGTAAAACTGGTACAAATCGAAGGTGATGGGACAAAATGGCGGCGTAATAAAATATCTAAAAAAAATCAGTTTAAAAAACTAATTCATCGACTGGTTCCTAATTTTGCATAAAAATTAAGTGTTACTTAGGGATAAGCTACGATAAGATTTTAGTGAGGAGTTATAATGGTGGAACAAAATAGCGGCTTAAATAAATGTTTTTTACCTCAAATTTTGCACAAAAACCAAGTGTGGCTTAGGAATAAATGAAAATTTTGGTGACGAGCCATTATGGTGAGACAAAATAGCAGCCTAATTAAATGTTTAAAGTATTAGTATCAAAAAAAAAAACTATTTATCCAATTAAAAAAGACATTTTGATAAACTGATAAAATTTTGTCAAGTTTATATGGCAACACAAAATGGCCGCATAATAAAATATTCAAGCCGATAAAACTTCGTTTCCTAAAATAAAGATATAGATCTCCTTTTTATGAAACAAAATTTAAAAAATGGTAACCTGGAGTACCGAAATAGTGGTTTTATTTAAATAGGTAAGCGAATAAATGTTCTTATGCACTTATGTATTAATTATAAATGTTAGATCTCGACAATAAAGGTTGTGGAGATGAAAAACATATATTTGATTCAACCTGAAAGAATGTTACATATGTAAATAAAATAGATATATTATCATAAACTCTTATTTATGCGTGTGCAATATAACTATTCGCCTTGACAAAAACAATATATAAGACCAGAGACAAGGGGAAGACCGTGCTTCGTGTAGAGACGGACTGCTAACAATAATTAGTTGTCACCAAAAAAAGCCAACCACGGTTTAACGTAAGCGGGACATTATTCTTAAGCCTCAGGCCTTCGTGGTATGTCTAAACATAAAAAAAAATTATACGTATAAGGTAAGTTCCGGGTACTTGAGTAAAAGATAGATACTTTCCTCATAATGAATTTTTTACTTTATCAAGAAAAGTGAAACATATTAATAATTATGTATGTGTATAAAGTTATAACTTTGTATGCATATACAGTGTGGGCAATTTTGGTGACGCATGTATTGGGATCAAGGAAACTATAAGAGATACAAAAATGATTAAATGAGCAAAGTTTTACAGAATTTTATTGGTAATTTACAAACGTCAGCGGCGTGCTTTTTTGGTTTTTGAGATTTTTAAAAAACTAAAAAGTGGCATTTTCTGTAAAGCCCTGTAACTTCTTTATTTGTATTTTGTTTCAAAATCTATAAACACTTTTTTATAGCCATTTTTTGTGCAGAAAACGGTTATTATATTAGATTTTAATTACGTTGTTTCGGTTATCCTTCACCATCACCAAATTTATTTTTTCTTATGGACGCCATATTGGATTTTTGTCTCTTTAAAATAAGCAAGAAAAATCCTATTCATTGATGTATAACAAGTTCACATTTCCTAAAGAAAAATCATCAAAATGTTTAATAAATATTTAATGTAGGAATCACAAGAAATACGAAAAAATAATAATAAGCTTTAACTAGAGACATACACATGTACACAAAAAAACACAATATTTGGTATATTAAAAAAAATGCTGTACATTTTTAGCAACGCAAGCACGACATTTTTTTAAAACACTATTTGTCGCTCGTCTAAGTTAGCAAACATTTCCTGAGCTCTCTCTTCGAATACGGCCAATATCTCGGGAGGTTCAAATTCAAAAACTTCATTTTTAACGTGCCTCCACAAAAAAAAATCCAAGGGTGTAATATCTGGAGACCTAGCAGGCCATGATGTAGGACCACTATTGGAAATTAATTTGTTTTTAATATAACACTACAGCATATTAAATGTGAGGATGAACTGGTAAAACTTTGGTACAAATCCAAGGTGACAATTAGCAGACCATGATGTAAGACCACCAATGGAAATTAATTTGTTAATTATTAAATCTCTGACTGCCCTGGAATTGTGGGCTGGGCAACCATCTTGCCAAACCAAACATTATGAAATTCGTATTGTGCTGCATCTCTAATTGCTGGTAGAATTTGGTTTTCTAGCATATCTAAATATCTTTTACCAATTAAAGTAAGCTGGTAAAAAAAATGGACCTATAAGTCGATTTCCTGAAAATACAAGATTATGTATAAAGCAATTAAACCAGCTAATATGAAAAACTATTTTACCTTAAATGTCACACCAAACGTTCATGCCAAATCGAGTTTGCATCCTACGTTGTGCCATTGTGCCAACAATCTAGGATTCCCTGTTGCCCAATAGTGACGATTGTGTTTGTTAAAGATTCCACAGTTACTAAAATATGTTTCGTCAGTCCATACAATTACATTGCTAAAATTTACATTTTCCTGCATTTGTTAATGTGCCAGTTAAAAAAGTTAAGTCTCCTTAGAAAATCTCCTTCAATGAGCCCTTGAACAATGGTCGGCTTGTATGGGTGGTACTTATTTTTCTTTAAAATCCCTCTAAGTGTTGTCCTAGGAATGCTCTTTACTGCTTATTCTTGCCGATGAAGTTCGTTTTCGGTAAAGTAATTTATAACTTGATTGTCACTATTGGTATTGTCTTTGTTATACTTTTAAGGCCTTGACTGTTCGAAACTTTCACACGTTCTTACATTAACCACAAATTTTGAAAAATACCTTTGGTTTGGTTGTTGTCTCTCTGGGTTAGTATCAGCGTAATTATTTAAGGCTATAACCGCGTTTCTATTGTTTTTAACATTTTTAGCCTGCTAGAATAAAATCGATTTTTGGACATTTTGATGGTTTTTCTTTAGGAAATGTAAACTTGTTATACATCAATGAATAGGATTTTTCTTGCCTATTTTAAGGAGACAAAAATCCAATATGGCGTCCATAAGAAAAAATAAAGTTGGTGGGGGTGAAGGATAACCGAAACATCGTAATTAAAATCTAATGTAATAACCGTTTTCCGCACAAAAAATGGCTATAAAAAAGTGTTTATAGATTTTGAAACAAAATACAAATAAAGAAGTTACAGGGCTTTACAGAAAATGCCACTTTTTAGTTTTTTCAAAATATCTCGAAAACCAAAAAACTTAGAAGCACGCCGCTGCCGTTTTTAAACTATCGATAAAATTCTGTAAAACTTTGGCCTTTTAATCATTTTTGTATCTCTTATAGTTTCCGAGATCCGAATATATGCATCACCAAAATGGCCCACACTGTATATATACTGTGTTATATTTGTGTTGTAACAGGGTTATAGAGCAGTTATTTACAATATTTAAAATTATTTATTTATTTTATTTATTTGAGACATAGCGAGCAACCCTCACACTCACATTACTTAGGTATATTTAATTAAACATCTAATCTCACCAATTCAACTCCCACTTATAACTTGAACAACCAGCAAAACTGCTGGTATCTTCTTCTGGGAAATATTTATTTTAACTAGTTTATTTAAATAAAAGATTTGGTTTTTAAAAACAACTTAAAGATCTATTAACAAAAGTAAAGGAGGTTAATTACTGTAAAAAATAATACTTAAAATTAATAACATAAAAAAGTATTTAAATCCAGAAAATGACGACAGAAATGACTTACTTAAAATCCTCAAACTTAGTGTAAAAGAAAAGAAAAGAAAAATCTTTAAATAAATCATAAATTTAACTATATTATATATTTAAAATATATAAAAGTTACTTCCCAAATAAATCATAGAATGAAAATAAAATATCTTTGATAAATCCTCAACGTTGACAACCCACGGAATACGTAAATCCCCATAAACCACCACAAAAAAAGAATTTGAAATCAACAAAACTTTCACACAGACTAACTCTTGTTTTAGAAATCAGAAAAAAGGTCGACACCTAATTTGACAAGAACTGCCCCTTAATGCTTTAATTAATAAATATTTCACAGGTGTCGCCTAGAGTTCTATTTTGTATTAATTGAAATGTAATTACATTTCCGTCTAAATAAGATAAAAGTACATTCTATATAAATGTCTAAAACCATGGGCAAAGAAAAACCCTCTCAGCCAATCTTTTCTGAAGTGAAACAATGATTTCCAAAAAAAACATGAAATTTTTGAAACGCCTTCTATTATAAAATATTTATTATATTTTTAACATAGGAAATTGACAATTCATTATAATTGAATAGAAATGTTTCAATTATTATTAGTTTTAACTTAGATGAAAGTGGACAAAGAAATCTTCGCACGAAAAAAAGGGCCACATGATAACCTTAATAGCATTTGAGATAAATGTTATTTATTATTTTGTTTAGCTTTTAAAAACTCTTAAAACTAATATTAGATAGCTTTACTTTAACGACTTCTATGAAATACTCATGTTATGCATTTGTCCTGAGAAAAAAATAAATTAAGAATTTATGTACTCTGTACTCTGTATTGCTATAGTCTATTCCGTTACAGTGTGGTGGAATCCGTTATGAGGAAAGTTCAGGGTAAAGCGAGTTTGCCGATTTTTTACTTCCCTTTTAAAAAAGCTTGTTTTCTCAATTTCGCCAGTCTGTCTGTCTGTCACATTATATAATAATAATATTAATATTTGTTACTTTTCTAGATAAAGTGAATATTTCATTATAAGAAAAGGGCTTTACCCATTTTTGAACCCAAATAACGCAACTTACCTTATAATAAAACACTCGTATTACTAAAATTTATACGATATGAGTAAAATTATTGCCAAATAAATATTTGTAATATAACTGTGTTTTCTGTGTTTGATTGAATCGTTACGAGGAAAGTTCTAAGTAAAAACCAATTTACCGATTTTTTTTAACTAATTTTTATTCATGTCTATCTGTCTATCTTTTTGTCGGCTTCCTCGGTCTACTTACCTGATTGACTCGAAATACTAACATTTTGGTAAAAATCCAATATGAAGGAAGAACATCGCGTCCTAGTGAAATGTTAAGAAAAATGTGAGTAAAAACTATTTATCCAATTTACTTCAAATTTTACCCAAAAATGAAGTATTACATAAGAATAATACTTAATAAAATATATTTAAAAAATCAGCCTGACAAAAACTACGTATTAGAATGATTTTAAATTTTGTGCAAGAATTAAGTACGATATAGGGATAAATTGATAAAATTGTGGTATGAATTCAAGATGACGGAACAAAATGGCGGCCAAATAAAATGTTTGTTATCGTAAAAAAATCTCCTTCCCAAAATTTTAAAGATCGTTACATTTAGGGTTCCTAGATGCCAAAAAAAGCACAAGTTTTCTCAATTCCTTCGGTATGCCTGTCTGTCGGTCTGTCAGTTCGCGGTATAGCTCAAAAACTACTTACCTGATTTACTTTAAAGGTTGGTCGAAAATTAAGGTAGAAAGTGATAAAATATTGTTGAACAAAATGGCGCACAATAAAAATGTTTGAAAAGACAGTACATATGTATTGCTATGTTCGGAACTAAATTGGATCACACTTCACTAATCCTAATAAAAGGAAAGATTCATAATGAGGGAAGTTTGGGGTAAAGGAAATTTACCGATTTTTTTATTTGGATTTTTTAGTTACTTTGTATGTAACATTAGTTAAAAAAATACTTAGGTTTTTAAAGTTTTTTATTTTGTAAATTATTTTATTGATACAATTTTATTGCTTTTACATAATAATAAATTATACTAGTAATAAATATATGTAGGCCTAACCGCCAGACTTCCTCTCTTTCACCTTTAGTACTAGTATTTAGTATCATTTACTCGTCGAAAAAAAAATACTACTATTTAAAAAAACTATTATAAAACCTAATGTTTAATGAAATATTCAAAAATGTATTGAAATGTAGGGTATATCATTTAAGAAATCTAACTTTAGAATACCACGTTTTTTGTGCACCCAATATGAACTAAGTATTGGAAAAAAACAAATTGTACAATGTGCTTTATATGAACACCAACATTCCGCTGAACATTTCATAAACGTAAAAGAAGCCAGAGTTCTTGCGTCGAATTTGAAATGTATAAAAGTCCTAATAATTTTAATAGAGATACGGATTACAGTTTACAATATACGTTGAAACCGATCGTTATACCGGATCATTGGTCGGTGAACATAGGTCGGGTAAAATTATAAATAGCCTGTATGTGTAAATCTCTCCGAGCTCAGACAGTGCAATCTCGTGAAGTTAAGTTCCCTGAAGATGCCTCATGTAATCGAAGGCGAAACGGCGGAAAATTATTTCATTTTGACACAGTCTAATCCCAAGAATCATAATTTATTGTAAAATGTAAAATAATAACAACAAATTAAAACAAATACTATGAATTAATAATAGGGGGCAAGCATTTGCATTTGGCAACTAAAAAAAATCGTTGCTATTTGCTTGTTAAGACAGCATAAGTTTAATAAGTAATATAGGTTCATAATTATATGTGGTAATGCCTTTTAAAATAATTTTTGCTTTCAAACATTTTGCTTGGATTAAGAAATCTGGGGAGCATTTGCCCCCTTTGGTTCCCATCAAATATGCCACTGGAACTGGTAAAATTTTGGTGCGGATCCCTTGTGGTAGAATAAGAATTAAAATTTATTTACCCAGATTTACTTTATCATGGGTAACGTTTCTTGACCTGAAACTGTCGTCGTTATAAATCCTTCCTATTATCGGGTAAAGTTAAATATGGCCAAGTTAAGTTTCGTACGTAGTTATTTAGTAATAAGTACGTATAATAATTATGTTTTTACTTTCATAAGTTAAAGACAGGATTAATTACGAGGAAGGTTTCGGTTAGATTCCTTTACAGATTGGTAATATCAAAGTTGCCTCATCTTTTCTTTTATTGAGAAAAGTGAAAGATAATTAAATTTGTATACGTACTACTAAATCATTCTGTAGGAACTCAACGGGATCAGTCTTGATGAAAGACTAATAACGAGGAAAGTTCTGGGTAAAAAAATCGAGCTACTGGTTACTTAGTTAAACTGTAACCTAACGGTAGAAATACTGTTCTTTGAGATCGATAACCCAATTTAAACCTGTGTTAATTAAATGTCATTTATTGCAGGTGAAAGTGTGGTTTCAAAATAGACGAATTAAATGGAGAAAACACCACTTGGAATTAACACACCAAAGGCTTGCGGTTTTAAAACAACAGCAAATGCTCCTCGACGAATCTCATCCAGACGTTCAGGATACGAACAGCTCCGAAACAGAGACATAAGAAGAATTCGTTTGACCAAACGGGAGTTTTATTTTTCCAATCAGGTTTGAAAATAAGACATTTTCAGGGACTATCGTTACAGATTTTTGTTAAATCTTGTTTTACTGAAAATTAATTCTCAAGAAAATTCTGAATTATTTTTGTGAACGCATCTTAATGGACGACATTTCTCTATCATTATTTTCTAAATGATTTCAATAAATTTATCTTCTAAAATATTTTAAATAATTAAACAAATTTTAATCCTCATCGATTTTGGATTCTTGGCCTAAGATCAAAAAGTTAAAAAATGTATTTTTAAGATTTGTCTGAGATGAAGTGATTCAGTGTTTGAAAAACAAGATTTCACCTTTCATTTATAGGGCCGGATTTACGGAAGGGAAGCTCCGGGACCTTCACGCTAGAAGGACCTACATACATTCTTAGGCTTTTGCGAATTATTTCTAAAGTTTTTTAAGGAATAGTTTTACAATACGATTGTTTATATGTCAACACTTAGAGCTGGGCAGTAATGATTACAAAATAAAAAATTATGAAAAAGTAGAAAGATAGACACATCATATGTTTTTGAAATGGGAACCTTTTTACTGATTATAAAAATACCAGGTTTGATACCTTTATGTTTAAACACAACCAAGAAAATTGACAAGCTTGCTTTAAGAACCAATGATCAATGCGTTAAACAGAATGAGGGAGAAAAAGAAAGGGAGAAAGAGGAGAGAGAGGGAGAGAGAAAGAGAGAGAAAGAATATTCTAATGCATAAATCTGGAGTCAGTAGGAATACATTGCCTCTTATAGAAGCGTTCTTCTCAGTTTGCTCGGTTTCGTTTAAAGATAAAGGTATCAAACAGTATATTTATAGTCAGTAAGAAAAGGTACATTTAATAAATAAGCAATATGTAGAGTATCCGTTTAAAATATATATATTGGTTTCTTCTATAATTCAACTTTTTAATGAGTTTTTAATTTTTTTCATGTATTGTAGTTAAAGCTGTAGAAAGGCGAGAAAATATAAATGAAACCTCCCCACAGTTAAACAACTAAATAAAGATTTTATTTTTCGAAATGTTTCCTTCAGAATTTTAAGTTGTAACGCAGTGGGTGACTTTGTTATATACTAAGAAACATCTGAACTGAAAAAATCCCTTTTTTGCAATTATCCGGAAAGTACCCACTTCCCGGATGCTTTTATAATTAATTAATATAATACTGCACGTAGGGCAGGGTAGGAATTAATGCTATTTGTCATTCAGGGAAGAGATAAGATTGGTTTGCTAATCATAACTCCAGTGTACATAGTGGAGAAAGAAACAACGCGTTGCAACATATAATCAGTGTGCCCTTGGCTGGCGTGAAGAAAAGAGTTCAGAACATAGAAACATTTACCATACTCATTTCTTTATATCTTTGGCGATTTTTATTAAGCCAAAAGAAAAGAAATTGGAAACGGAAACAGAAACAAATGAGGACCTGCATTAAGCGTACGAGACATATTTTAATATTCCCCTGATCAATTATGAAAATAGTGGGTATTACATTAATTTTGCCCCTCGTGCAGAGCAAATTTTAAAAGAAAGTATGTACAGTTCGAAACAAAATATTATAATATTAGTTTTTCTATATTAGTTTCTTAACAACTTAATTTAGCGTTAGAGTTTTTTCACAAAAAAAATACAAAAATAGACAATATGTGCTCTTTTTGCTACATGACGGTTGTGCTATACTTTTTGCAGTATTTGGGAGTGGCCTCCGTAGCCTTCTAAAGGAGAGGCGTCCGAAGCAAACTTAACATACAAAATTGACAAAAAAGGTTTAAAATAACAAAAAATAATTCCCTGATCAAATTAGGGATATTATAACACTGATTTTTCTTAACTTTGGATCAAAAGGTACCAGTCACATATAAAAAGAACTTGTACAGGGTGTCCAATTTTCGTAGGTTTTACGGGGTTTCCAGCTTATGAGTAGAGATAGAGAGATGCGGTTTTCGCGACACCGTGCTACTTTTCGATGAAACTAAGGAAGCCGCAAACAGATTTGCCCTAACCATTTTAGTTTCCGTACTACAGGGTGATTTTGAAAATTTGTCATTTTCGGACACCCCCTGTAACTCAGCTATCGTAAAATATATTTAAAATGTTTCAACTGGCATTTATAGATTTTTTCACGTAGAATTCAGTGGCGTACTCAGATTTTTGCTGAGAGTCATAGTTTTTGACATATTGGTATAACCTACTATTTTTTAAATGGGACATCCTATATATTATTTTTTCATCTTATTCTTCGTGTCGAGAGCTTTTCAAAAACATACCATAAGTCATATTTATTTTCATAAATAACATGAAAAAATGCATTTTTCTTTAAACGGATTTATGGCATAGCAGATCAATCGAAATAAGAGAGGGTGGCTGTGGAGCCATGGAAAAAGTTAACAAATATTTATTAACGAAATAACAAAGTAACAGCATCAGAAAAAATTAGGAAGTAGGTAAAAGGTAATAATTATAATTTCATTAAAACTACAAATATTGTTCAAATTGTAGACCATTATGTGTCCTACAAGTGTGACAAACTTTAAAAATTCTTTTTAATGCATTTTCTATTGTAAATGACTGTCTTTGTAACTCTGCAAAAGCGTTTTCGGTGGCCATTCTTAGTTGTTCTAAGTTTTCGTATAGCGTTACATAAACCTTGTTTTCTAAATAACCCCACAAAAAGAAATCTAAAACTGAGAGGTCAGGGGATCGTGGTGGCCATCGAACAGGTCCGTGTGTTCCTATCCATCTTCCAGGAAAATGGTCGTTAAGCCAGTTGTGACTTATTCTGGCATTGTGGGCTGGAGCTCCGTCTTGCTGGAAATAAATCCTATTTAGTTGAGCCAAAGGAACATCATCCAAAATTCCTAATGCGTCTTCTAGGATTCGCACGTAACCAATCGAATTCAGATTTCCTTCATATATTTGGTAAACTATTTTTCGGTTGAAAATAAAACAGGAGACATTGAATCCAAATCTGCCCTGACGCTCCCTAGGAAAAATAACGTGGTTGTTTTCTTGACTCCAAAATCGCGTGTTGTGTCTATTTAAAGTCCCTGAACTAGTAAAATGTGCCTCGTCTGACCAAATAATCTTTTTTTCAAAATCGATATCTTCTGCCTTCATATTTATAAACCAATTGCAGAACTCCAATCTGCGCTCTGCATCACCAGGATGCAGATGATGCACAAGTTTGTATTTATAGGGTTTGAATTTGTGCTTTTTCAAAATTTTCGGTACACCCGCGTCTTCGTCTATTTTCCTGCAAGATGTTTCAGGAGCTGTCTGAACGAGGGCTAAAACGTTGACCTCAGATTCTTCGTTGTCTTTATTGTAAGTTCGCGATCGAGGCTTGTTAAAAGATCCATATTGGCAAAGATTATTTTTAATTTTTTGAAAAATTCTTTTTTCTGGTTGTCTTCTCTCGGGATATCTAAGATAAAATAAAGCGAACCAATAAAGTCAAAATGCAGGAAGATAAAAAAGAACTAACCTGTTCAGATAAAGCTCTGCCGCCTGATCTGCATCTTCATTAGACAATATAAAACACGCGTTCATATCATATTTCTCAAAATATTCAAATTTTTGATTCTGAGCCATATTAAAAACAATAATTATAATAGACGTCAAGAAAAATTTAAACGCAATAATGCCAAAAATGACAGCAGTAATGGCTGCCTGATCATATTTTTGTTGGCGTTGCCATGGCTACCACAGCCACCTTCTCTTATTTCGATTGATCTGCTATGCCATAAATCCGTTTAAAGAAAAATGCATTTTTTCATGTTATTTATGAAAATAAATATGACTTATGGTATGTTTTTGAAAAGCTCTCGACACGAAGAATAAGATGAAAAAATAATATATAGGGTCTCCCATTTAAAAAATAGTAGGTTATGCCAATATGTCAAAAACTATGACTCTCAGCAAAAATCTGAGTACGCCACTGAATTCTACGTGAAAAAATCTATAAACACCAGTTGAAACATTTTAAATATATTTTACGATAGCTGAGTTACAGGGGGTGTCCGAAAATGACAAATTTTCAAAATCACCCTGTAGCACGGAAACTAAAATGGTTAGGGCAAATCTGTTTGCGGCCTCTTTAGTTTCATCGAAAAGTAGCACGGTGTCGCGAAAACCGCATCTCTCTATCTCTACTCATAAGCTGGAAACCCCGTAAAACCTACGAAAATGGGACACCCTGTACACGCAAAAAATAAATATAATTTTGCGTTTATTAAATTATAATGATAATAATAATAAATGATTGCTCTATAGTTTCGAATGTAATCAATTGTATTTATTTAATAATACGTATAATATATCGCCAAAGAATAACTATAATTTTTGTTGTTCAGATCTTTTAACGTATTATTAGGCATATGGTTAAAAAAATTGATACGGCTCGACAAAAGGGAAGAAAATAAACCCTGCGTGAAGTTTTTTATGAAGAACCATGGTATTTGTTATTTATTATTATTATTAATTATATAAGCTATAACTTTAATAGTAGTATTAGCAGGTAAAATAAAATCAATTCTATTTTAGGTATGGGTTAAGCACAACTAAACTTTTTTAAGGTTCATAAGATAAAATTCCTAATTCTTACTCCTTGCAATTAGCCATTTATTTTAAATTTTCTGATTAATATAATTCAGAATGCAGGAATACTATTTAAAGTATTATTGTAGTAACTTATGTAAGAGAAAGCTGAGTGAAATCTAAATATGAATTTAATGGCCTGCTGGCGACTTCGCAACTCTCGCCTCTGCCATTTAATATGGCAACTGCTGAAGCTCCTAAAACAACTATGATTTGCAATCCCCAAGAATCATATGGCATCCACCTGCCCCCCCAACGTCTAAAAGCTATTATATACATTATCTAAATAAGCAAAATTAGAAATTTAATTGAAAAAGTAGGCAATTGAAAATGTAATTACATATTGGAATTAAATTGTAATTGAGTTACATTTTACCTACTATTAATTTATATAGTAATTTAATTACTTTTTTGGAAAACTAAATTGTGATTTAATGAATACTTTAAGTAATTGTGTCCAGCTCTATCGACAATACATAATTTACCTAATGATTCTCTGCCGTATACCCCGTTTTATCTCATATTCAAACATTTTTGGGACCGCCACGCTTTGTTCGCATTGATACGGGGCCTTCACAACCTAAAATTCGGCCAACATTTTTAAATCAACGTCTATATTATCTTTCTATAGACAATTATTGTATATAGATGATAGAAAAAAAACCTGTCAGTTTTTTGAGCAAATTTTTATTATTTATTCACTGTCAAAACTAATAAAAAATAATTAAATTTAAATTTATATTTGTTTTATTTATATTATACAAAAAAATATGTATATGTATATGTGCAATAGTATAGAACGTAATATTTATTTGTAAAATTTGGGTGATATTATAATTGTAATTTTCAGTACAATAAACATATCTAGATGTTAAAATTGTAGTAATTTCTTTTTAACCTTACTTAACTTATGATAATGTTTATTTAAGGATATTTATATTTTTTTAATTCCTTTTTGAATAAATGTAACAAAATCATAAAATATGAAACATTTTTTGTCTATTTGGCAACAAAAAAATTGGGCAAATTGAAAAATACTTTCAAAAATTATTTATCTCAACCTCTAGGCTACTGATAATTTTAGATGCAAAAAAAGAATTAAATTCTGTCACTTACCTTAACGCCTCTGTCTTCATTATTGCATCTGACATCAAAGAAAATCATTTATAATTTTAACTGAATTCACTGAAAATTTAAATTTCTCAGCGTGTCAGCGTGTTTGACATGCAACGCAGGTGAGGGAAAAAATTCTTTAAACATCTACTTCTAATAAAAAAGAAATAAAAATCGATTTATAGGTGAGAATTGTCAAAGGGTTATGGTACTTATCTGTTTTCTGTAGGTAGGCTCTGTATGTGAAACTAATACACAGAATACGAATGAACTCAACTCAATTTTCAAAGTAAAAAAAATAAATGAAACTTGAAAGCTATTTTAAATTTAAATTTCTTTAATGTCACAGCCGTCATTTGAAATCTCCAAGAGACTTAATCCTCTGTTTTTTTATTATAATATTACAAAGTATCAATTATTTCTGGAGGTCAGCCAAAACTTTTAATGAAGATATCATATAGCTAAAACTATTTTGCTAAGTTATTTTCACTACTTTCCAATTTTTTCTTCTTATAAGTATAAACATCCGGTAAATAAAATTAGGACAACAAAATAATGCATGCATGCAGTGCAACACACGTTAATACGAATGTTCCGTAACCTAAACGACAAATGCATGAAGTGATACTCCAAACACTATTTCGATAATCTGAATAAGCCTCCGTTTTCCACGGGAAGAGCCAACTAAACCCGAAATCGCGATTGCGGTATTTCACAATCTTTGAAGAACTTCAGGCTCAGGTATGTTGTTTTACCTTTGGATAAGGGTTAGCCGCACGTAAGTACATATTTAATTACTTAGTAAACTAGTGATGCCGCCGAGACGAGAGATTCTCGCCTTTTGTCTCGTCTTGACGTGAGTCTGAGACGAGATAAGACGAGAGAGTGGTCTTCTCTCGCCGAGAATTTATCATTTCTCTCGAGCTCTCTTGTGTCCCTTAAACATAAAAGTATTTTTAATGTTAAATAAGACAAACTATTGAAAAACAAAAAATCCTGATTGCTTTTGTAAACTGATCCCAAAAAAGTATATTTTTAACATACCCGATACTACAATGTGTTGTATTTTTCTTAAAACACAACCTCTTTTAATCTGTTATACGAAAATTTGTCTTTTATGGTAATCGTTTACAAGAGCTTTAGATTGAGCAAATAATACGGGGTATGTGAAAATGTATTTACATATTTATACCAAAATGAACTTATATTTTTGCAAAAACTAGAAAACAAATTTTTTTACTAATTATTTGGTAGACCTAGGTATAACCTTGGTGTATCCAGTTAAGAGAAAATTTTTTCTGTTTTGCTTTTTAACTTTTTTGAAAATTTTGTTTTTATTATGTGAGATCTATTTAAAAATATTCTCGAGATCAAGTTCAACTTTAGATCTGATATTTAACAGGTTAAATGTTACTTTTGGTAATTTATTATATAAGATGTATATAAGAAAATACAAAAATCTATACATTAACAAATATATTCCGCTCTATACCATTACAGAGCCACTCCTGTATGCATGACCTTCTTATACATATGTATCGTTTATTCTAGTATTCCGAGGCCTACACAGACTCGTACCGATCTTATGCCAATTAATAGCCCAAACCGTCTCTCCTCAGAGAATATTACTCCATTCTATTCCCCAATTAAACCAAAAATTTAAAGATTTTTATAGTTATTTCTACAGACAATGACTGAACAACGATCTACTATTATAGTAATAAAATCCAAATTTTCCAAAAAAAAAGTTAAAATATTTAATATCTGTTAAAGATTGTTTTCCTTTTAGCTATGTAAACATGCTATCTAGTTCTACCAAACAATACAAGAAAATTTCATTATTTTCCAATTTTCAAAAAAGCACATGTGTATTGCAGATTAAAAAATAATTTTCTTTTAAGAAAGCTACAACATGAAGCTTTGGGTTCGTTATGATGCGACAAATAAATTAAATCGTTTTAATTTTATGAACACGCATCGCAATAAAAAAGAACCTATATATATATATATATATATATATATATATATATATATATATATATATATATATATATATATATATATATATATATATATATATATATATATATATATATATATATATATATATATATATATATATATATATATATATATATATATATATATATATATATATATATATATATATATATATATATATATATATATATATATATATATATATATATATATATATATATATATATATATATATATATATATATATATATATATATATATATATATATATATATATATATATATATATATATATATATATATATATATATATATATATATATATATATATATATATATATATATATATATATATATATATATATATATATATATATATATATATATATATATATATATATATATATATATATATATATATATATAATAATATAATATAATTTATTTCATATTTTGCAAAAACATCAAGTACTATGTTGGAATCAACTAGTAACATTTTGGTATGAATCCAAGATGGCGGAACAAAATGGCGGCTTAATAAAATATTTAAAAATTCAGCCTGAAAAAACTGCTTAATGGTTTGATTTCAAATTGTGTTCTATAAGTAATTGTGGTATAGGGATCAATTAGTAAAATAGTGATACTAATTCCAATATGGTGAAACAATCCCGGTCTCTAGTGATTCATGTGAGCGAACTTTCTCATTTTTGAGAAATAGAATTGGAAATGGCAGACTACCAAACTTGTCTATTTTATCAATTGAGAAGTCATTGGTAAATTAATAGTAGTAAATATTTTCGCGGAAAATAAGAGAAGAATAAATTTAATTTTATGAATTGTTCTTTTTTGTATTTTTTAGTTAACTGTTTATATTATTCATGTTTATTTTTTATTAGTTTTAGTAATACTTCCACAACTGTACATTAAATAAAAGTAAAAAAAACATGTTTCTTCAGATATGTTTAATTAAGTTACTTTTGTATAAAATTTGTTAGTTAATTCAAAAACCGAAAAAATAAATGTAGAAAAAAGAAAAGAAAACCGAAAAAATAAATGTAGAAATTTTTTTTACTGCACATATAATTTGTTACAGCTACTTTGACACACTAATGACAAGCCCTGTATATATGCCCCTTTAGAACTATTTGTGCCCCCAACTGGCCCCCCAAAATGGATTTTCTGTCTACGTCCCTGCTGCTTACCCGACTGACTTCAAATTTTGATAAAAAATTATTGTGTACTATTTTGGTAAAAATCCAATATGGCTGAACAATGTCAAAAAATAGTGATGTATTATTTGGGGTTAAGATCCAGAACAAAAAACAAGTATTTTTTTAAATTATCGACGTTTCGGAACTTAATTTGTGCATCCTCAGGACACATATATAGATCCTCTATCCTGCATGAAACCCATATTAGCAGTCTTTACCTACTCGGTTGGTCCGCAGAAATTCCATGGATATGGATAGTTTCTAAATGGTTTTCGTTAACAAACCTCTTGTTGTTATGTTACAGTGATGTATTATTTGAGGTTAAAGTCCAGTAAAAAAAGTCTATTTTTAAATAGTCGACGTTTTGCAATTTTATTGTTGCATCCTCAGGACGCATATAGTTTCTATATCCTGCATGAACCCCATATTATTAGACTTTACCGGTTTCGGTAAACTATGTTGACACTCTTAAATCTCGTTTATTTTTGTTTCTTTTTGTTTTTATCCACCATTCTAGCAGTCCAAATTGAGAAAATGTGTGGGAAACTCTCATTAGCACTCAAAATTTACTTTAATATGTAATTATACAAATCAAAGGTAATTTTAAAACTATAATAATAACAATAAATAATTACAATTGTGTTGTCCAAATAATTTTCAATTGGTCAATTGGTCATTTTTCATTTTAAAGCTGTCAAATTGTGACCGAGTGTGAACTTTTAATTAATTTTTTTAAGAAAACTCTTGCATATCCCACAATTTTTATTTTTGAAATGTAATATTGCAAATGGGTACTTTCTCGAAAAAAAATAAAATATGCAAAAATCGTCTGTCAGGATAGTTTACCGGACCCGACTTTACCTACCCCATTGGTCCGCAGATATTTTCCAGATATTATGTTTTTCTGCTTTTCGTTAATGATCCTCTTGTTGTTATGTGGGATTGGTGTATTATTTGGGGTTAGGAAATATCTGCAGACCACCGGAGTAGGTAAAGACTGATAATATGGGTTTCGTATAGGATATAAAAATCTGTGTCCTGAGGATGCAACATAAAGTTGCGAAATGTAGACATTTTAAAAAAATGTACCTAACCTTAGATAATACACCACTTTAACATAACAACAAGAGGATCGTTAACAAGAACCAGTTAGAAACTTAATATCGGGGAAGTATCTGCGGACCAACGTAGTAGGTAAAGACTGATAATATGGGTTTCAATTTAAGATTGCGAAACAAAATGGCGGCCCAATAAAGTTTAAAAAAAAAATGTAAAAAAGTCTTGTTCAATTGTTTTTGTTTTTTGCAGAAAAATTAGCTGTGACAATCGGATAAACTAGTACGAATTCAACATGACGTAGCAAAATGGCGGTTTGTATCAATGTAAAAACTATTTATTGAATTTATTTTATTATGCCGAAAAGTCAAGTGTGGCATAGGTAGAAAGAAAATGGTTGAATATAGGTAGCAATCCAATATGGTGGAACAAATAAAAATGAAAAGACAGTATATGAAACATATACGTACTGTGACTACGTACTCAACTAAATTGGGTCACACTTTACTATTCCTAACAAATGAAAAAAAATCATAAAGAGGGAAGTTACGGGTAAAGAAATTTACCAATTTGTAAATATGTTATCGAACAAAACATTTATCTCAACTATTTCTGTTTTCAGTTTGACTGCTATCAGCTTCTGGGTTCTCAAAATATGATTCTTTTAAATTTTTATACCCCTCAAAAAAATCGAAGAATATCCATGGCGCCCAAAATGTAATCCCGTTAGACACTGACCTAGTCTATTTTTGGTGCAAATTTAAAAAAAGTCGGTTAGACCGTTCTTAATTCTCAATTCACATACACACACATCCCTACAGACATTTTTTTAATAAAAATTTAATTAAAAAAAAAAGAGAAACATTAAGTTAACAGTTACAGTTGAATTTTGGCTTTTTCTAATTTTTATATCACGAGAGAAACGAGGGGCATTCTCGGCGAGATGAGAGGGTACTTTTCTTTCGTGTCACGAGATGAGACGAAAGAAAGCCTCTGGTCTCGTCTCGCGGCATCACTATCATAAAGCAAGATACTATTACCGCCTCAAAGGAATTTTATGACAGTGATGATGATAATTCTTTGGGAAAGTTAGCACGACAAGTCATTGAATCGCAACAAAAAAAAAGAAGGAAGTGAAATTCAAGAAATTATTGAGCTGGGTAGAAAGCTTGATGACAATTTGACCAGTGAAGAAATCAAACAGTCAGCGGTCCATGACAATTTTCCTCAAGCGATTAACGAACCAACGCTGGTATTCAACACTTCTAGAAGTATATAGTTTTAAAAAGAAAAAAATTAAACAGTATATATAAAAAATATATTAATAATGCTACCACCTCCGACGAAAGCGCGAATCCCTGAATATGCAAATTATGTATCGTAAGAAAAAGCAAAAGGAAGTGAAAATTATTGAGCTAGGTAGAAATCTTGCTGACAATTGGGCCAGGAAAGAAGTCAAAGAGCGAACGGTCCATGAAAAAAGGGTGAACGAACCGACGCAGGACCGCAAGGCGGACATTCAACACTCCTGGAGGTAGGCACATGCTTAAATTATAAACTTTAACGTTGTAACCAATAATTCATAACCTTTTCAAGTTATGTACTTACGTACATGTTTTACATATTACGTACCTACAGTACCTAAAATATGTAATCATGTTCTCATAAAAAGAATACGTTTTATGTTTCTAGAATATTTCACCATCGAGGCGAGATATAGAAATTGACGCCCCTAGTAAAGGCAAGCGATCAAAAAAAAGTTTCATTATGCCAAGGTCCCCCAAGTAAGAAAAATGTCAATTATCGATGGCACCCCATTTAACAACATCCAGCTTTCCCACTCCTAGAAACAATTCTGTGGGTATTTCTAGTAAAAACAATAATTATTTCTGATGCGTAGCACTGAACATTAACAAGTCTTGCAGTAGGCAACAGCGGAAATAAAATTTCTTTCAAGATATTTTTTTTGACACCAAACAAAGTGTTGTTCTACATTTTCACCGTCTCCCACTTAGTAAGGAATCTTATGAGATCATTTCAATAACTTTTAGATTGGCAAGTAGTCAGTCTAAGTACATCTTTTCACCTGTCTTTTTTCTGTAATATTAAGTATTAATCCCATGAAAAAAATTAATTTTTTTCCTAATCTTTATTGTATTTTTTAAAATGTTTTTTTTTTCTAAAAACTAGCCAAAAACGCATGATTAACAACCTTTGAAATTTAAATATTAAACGCCCTATATGTAAATTAGATATGCGGTTTGCACACTGCTGCACATAGTGTGTATATTTTGCATTCACTGTGTGCAAAACCGCCTTGGACACAGTTCGGTTGCCCGGTTTTAGTTTAGTTAATGGAACATCATTATCAGTCTCTAAAAAATATTATTAAAGGGTTATATCCCTGTGCACGCCCTCGCTCTCTCTGAAATATAATTTTTGTTTCGCAAATTTATTAACCATTGCTGCATCATATTTTCTCTTCGATTGAGAGATAGGGACAATTAGTATCGCAGTATCTCTAAGATACGGGCTTCAGTCTACAACATACGTGGAAACTGATTGTTACACCGAGTCTCGCTTCGGTAAACACAGATTGACTATAATTAGCCGGCCTGGGTCTCTCCGAGCTCATTCTGTGTTCCGATCTCGTGAAGTGAAGATTCCTGAAGATGCATAATCCAATCAAAGGCGAAACTTCTGAAAGTGATTCCATTTTGACTCGGTCTGATCCCAAGAACCATGATTTCTTACTTATTAAGTTATTATCTTCCAGATAAATGTTTGCATGTTTATAAGACGCAGTCTTTAAAAAAGTGAAATTCTTCATTTTTTATCGCCATCCTCCTACAACTTTTATTAAGCAGGGAAATCATTAGAATTACAGAAAATATTTACTTATTTGTCCATTTGAGCAAATACCGTTCTTACCAAATTTTGTTTTGGGTTTGAAAAGGATAGCAAGTATTGTTGAAATAAAACAGAATAAAATCTTCATATAAACACAAATATTGCTATTTGTTCTTTGCAAAAATGCTTAATTAAAAATTATAAAATGCCGGTATACAAAAGAAGTTAAACAAGGGCACATGACCACTCCTGTTTTGCTTCTGCCATCTCGTAAGAGTCATTGAAACTTTCTGTTAAGAATTATATTTATAAAAAATAGCATCCCAAGGCTGTCAAAACACATTACTATTTGGCATCTAGTTCTTAAACACACTTTTATTTGTATTTTCCAATTTCACATTTTTTTGTTTTATAAAAGATCTACAAAAGTCTCCTATCTCAAATTTATGTGATAAGTCCATGTGACATCAATTTTTTTTCTAAACCCTCTACTTCTCTCCTTCACACTAAAAATTCAAGTCTGTCTACAAATATACAGTGCGTAAAGGAATTCATGTCTGGGGTTTTTATTCTTAATAACGTCACAGAAAAATTATACTATATATATTTTGAACTAAGACGTTTTTATTTTGAAACTTCTATTTTGTTTTTATTATACATAATATTATTAGACATAAAAACGTGAAAGTAATTTTAGCGAAGGATTAAACTTAGTATTGTAAACGCGCAAGTCATTTTAATATTTATTAGCAAACCTTATCTTTCCAGCTTATTTACATCTTTAGATAAAAATTAAATGTTATTCTGATTTAAATTTCTTTGTAATATAACACTGTTTTTTATTAGTTTTAGGATCACGTTTGAATCATACCATAATAATGCGAGTTGTAAATAATTACGAAATTGGTGTAGGATTCTTGATTTAAAACTAAAACTTTTTTGAACTATTTCGTCCACCTTAACTAAAAATTAAAAAATCGGTAAATTGGCTTTACCCGGCACTTTCCTCGTAATTAACCTTTCCATTTATTAAGGGAATGAAAGATATGATAATTTATAAGTAAAGTAATTTTTTTTTTACTTAATGATTTATCGGAATCTTAACATTTTGGTAAAAGTTCAAGATGGTAAAACAAAATGGTGGACTAGTTAAATGTTAAAAAAAAGAGTTACTGAAAAACTATTTATCCAATTTATCTCAAATTCTGCACAAATATCAAATATTATTTAAGAATCAACTAGTAAAATTTTGGTATGAATCCAAGATGGCCGAACAAAATGGTGGCTCAATAAGGTATTTAAAAATTCAGCCTGAACAGACTACTTAATGGACTGATTTCAAATTGTATGCCATAACTAATTGTGGTATAGAGATGAACTAGTAAAACTGTAGTACTAATTCAAGATGGCGCGGCCAAATAAAATTTTTGTAATCGTAAAAAAATCACTGTCTCAGATATTACGTATCTTCACTTGTTAAAGTCATTAGATGCCAAAAAATATGTTTTATCATTTCCGTCGGTCCATCTGTCGGTTTGTCTGTCTATCTGTTAGTTCGTGGCATAACTTAAAATCTACTTATCAGATTGACTTCAAATTTTATTCAAAAATTAAGCGTCATATGGAGATGACCTAATAATATTTTTTTAAAACCAATACGCCGGAACAAGATGGCAGCCTAGTGAAAGGTTAAAAAACTGTTAATAAAAAAAATAAATATCCAACTTACCTCAAATTTTGCACAAAAATCAAGTGTTACATAGGAATGAACCGGTAACATTTTGATATGAATATAAGATATCAAAACAAAATGGTGGCCTAATAAAATATTTGCAAGCATTAAAGGGGTATACAGATAAACTGGTAAAGATGTAACAAAATGGCAACCAAATAAAATTTTTAAAAAACATTGTGAAAAACTTTATTGAATTGATTTTAAATTTTGCAGAAAACTTAAATGTGATATAGGGATAAATTGTAACAAATTCAACACGATACTACTACTACTACTTACTAAATGTATTTTAAGTTATGCATAAAAATCAGATGTGGCATAGTTTGAAACTGGTAAAATATTGGTAGGAATCCAATAGGATGAACCAAATAGCGCACAATAAAAACGGTTGAAAAGAGGTGTTACTATAAAGGACTCTGCACTGAACTAAGTCGGGTCACACTTCACTATTCCTAATAAAAGTAAAAATTAGTAACGAGGGAAGTTACCGGTAAAGGAAATCTAACGATTTTTTTTTTCTAGTTATTAGAGAAATAAAAGACTATCCATTTTACAAGATATCACCAAAGTTTTATTTTTAAATGATACAAACCTGTATATTATGTCCCTCAAATGGGTCTCTTGTTGCATGTTATAAATATATATGGTATGTAAACTTTATCTTCAAAGAGACCCGAGAAATTCATTACATTACATAGTGGAGTCAGTTGGAATATATTGCTTCTTATGGCAGGGTTTTTCTCAAATGTTTTTAAAGATAAAGGTATCAAGACTAGTATATTTATAATCAGAAAGAACATATAATATACGAGGTGTTCAATTAAAAAAATACAACATCTGATGATATTCTGTAAAATGAATAGTCTTGTGTCTTTCAAATTTCCAAAAAAAAAACTTTTTATGCAAAGCAAATCTACCTAGTTTTTTTCAATTTATTCTTATCTTTACGTAGTGAATAAAAAAAAATTATGGCATTTATTACCTTCGACCATAAAAATTACCTTTTATTCCAAGAAATGGAATTTTACCGAATATTTAAATATTTTATTAGACCGCCCGCGCTATTCGGTTTCGTCATACATGATTCGCTAGAATTTTACCAGTGCAAAATTTAAAGTCAATTGGACAAATAGTTTTTGGTTTAAAACTATTTTTTGGGTTTTTCGCCTTATAAAATTGGAAAATAAAAAAATATTTACCTTATAAAATCAATAGATAGTCTTAAGTTCTGGGTCCACTATGAAGGTACCTGAGGAACGACACTGAAAAATGTTTGTTTTCTGGACGTTTCGGGGGAAAGTCTACCCCCGTCTTCAGCAAACCTACAAATAAAAAACTAAAGGCAGAATATTTCTTATGTTTAGTAGTATCAGAAATATAACCAGAATGGCTAATCTCTGACAAAATGTCAATTTAAAGGTGTTATTTCTAATTGTTAGAATAAGGTGGGAAATATGTGTACCTAGAGTATGTTCATACGTACGTTCAGGCGAAAAACCCCAAAAATAGTTTTAAACCATGAATCCGCCACTACAATTTCGTAATTATTTACTAAATAGTTTTTGGTACCAAATTTTTAAACATTTCATAAGGCGGTAATTTTGTTCTCACACCAAAATCTTACTAATTCATCCCTAGGTCACAACATTTTGTGAGGTTGCCATTTTGTTTCGACATATTGGATTTTTACTAAAATCTTGTCATTCCATATGACTTTTTGTTTGTGACTAAAACGTGAAGTCAATCGGAAAGTAGTTTTTGAGCATAAAGATAAACCGACGGAAATGAGAGAACATGCTTTTCGGAGAAGTACAAAATTGCAAAAATATCTCGTTATATCAAGGATAGAAGAAAGTAGCGACTATTGCAAATCTAAACTCTCAAAATAAATTTAGCAGTGTAAAGGTGAAAGTAATATTAGCTAAGGATTAAACTTGTATTGTAAACGTGCAAGTAATTTTAATATTTATTAGCAAACTTATAATTTCCAGCTTTTTTACATCTTTAGGTAAAAATTAAATGTTATTCTGATATAAATTTCTTTGTAATGTAACACTGTTTTTTGAGTGTTAGATATTTGTGTATTTATATTTTATTTTTTCGTGTTTATATCTTTTTCGTTCATTTAATAAATCATTCCAATCAATGTAGTGTAGGTAAAAAAAAAATCCCGAGGAGGCTCCGGCTTGGGTAAGGGCCTAGGACTCCCTCTAAACAAAAATAGGTCCTGCTATTTAGTTAAATGTTATGGTCACGCATTTTTAAGGAGATACTCGCATATTTACACGATATCTAGCAAAAAAGCTACCAAACAGCAGCAATAAATAAAAGGCGGAAATCAAATAAAGTGAAATAGAGCGCTTAAAAACGTAATTACACATCAAACAGAAAGAGGAAAAATGCGGTTAGGAATTCATATTGTTTTCATAACGTAACAAGCGTATCTGTGGATATACTGTCATATATCAAGAGAAAGATAGAAGAGGGGTGGCAGCCGTATGGTTTTATTCTTTGCCGACCCTCAATGCGTACATGATTAACTATGTTAATATCAATTGTCGTTTTAGTAGGGAGTTTTGTCACTGTTTAGGTACTAATATTTAATTTTTATACAAAAGAAACGACCACCACCGATTTTCCGTGAAACGACTGTAAATTTAATATTTTAAAGAGAATTTCTTTCATAATCAAAATTCAATGAATTTTGACAAATCACTTTGAACTTTCGGACCAACTGATTGTTATATTATGTTACTTATAAGAAAAAAAGTTTAATTTACTTACAAATTCCATTCGAAAAACGTGAAGCGACATTTTATAAAACAAATAACATATTTCGAATCCGCTCATCACATAGCGTTTTTCCATCTTTGGCGATTTTGTGCAGTCTATACCAATTAATACATATGCATATGCCGTATATTGTTAGTTCAATATTATGAGGAAAACGATTATCTGATACTACAAGTAGCATCGATATGCCTTCATTTTATTTCATTTTTTTTCTTTTTCTTTCGCGGCTCGTACATTGGATTGTAAAACCTAATTTAGGTTAGTTTGAAACTAATAAATACTTTGTAGGTATGTGTAATAAACCTTACATTTTTCTCTATTAAATAAGCTTCTCCAGTGGCCCTGTATGATCGGAGGCTTAGGGAACGTTTTTTGACTGTCTTGGAGAGAAAGTTTAGCCAACATTTTCGTACTTTTATTAGCAAAATGTAAATTATATATGAGTGCTCATGGGACCACACCTTCGATAGATAAGTGCTAGGTGACTACTAGTTGGCGCGTTGGCGACGCACGCAATTTCCCTGCCAAATTTAAATTTTGTATGATTTGGGATTCATACCCAAAAATACTTTTCTACTACTTTTAATAATCGCTCCTGAATTTATTTCGCCCTATACAATCTCTAGTGACTGGATTTGGTCCTGTGTGTAACTGTGTGATTCTATATTGTGTGATACTTCAAAATCTATGAAAAAATCTTTAAATATCAATTTTGAAGGAAGGTCGAATCTGAGGGCCAACCTTACCTCATATCAATAAAAAATATTTGAAATAAAGTAACTAAAAAAGTAAAACATTGCAAAAAAGTACTTATTTAATAAAAACGTTAATAGAATTAAAAAGGTGATTTTCTCCCCATAAATTGCTACATGTTTTATTTTTATAAAATATGTATAATATTTTATAAATATGTTTACATTCATGGTTTCAAAATAAAAAAATGTAAAAAAAAAATCAAAACTTTTTGGAAGGATATCCAAAGCCCCTAAAAAAATTGTTTTTTTTAACTTAAACATCAAAACTGTAAATATGTATTTAATTTGTATATAATAATAATCATCACAGTCATACAATCAAGTCACAGTTAATTTACATTGAAATGGATGTCTGTATACTCTTAAAAACGTTCTTTTTTCACCTACATATTTGCATAAATTCCTATTTTTTTTTTAATAATAGTTTAACCGGTTTTTGTTTTATTTTTAGCTATTTAAAAGACAAAAAAAACATTCTTTCATTGAAAATAAAGATTTATTCAAAAAGCTATACCTATATCCTCAGTATTCCTGAGTATGTGTATGCTTGAGTAAATATTTATTTATTTCTTATTTTTTGCTTTTAACTTAGTTATTAGTTATAAGTTTTTGCAAAATTTAATAATTGCGATTTAAAGTTTTTGTTATAAATATGTTATTTGTCATTTTCGTTTATTTATGTTTTTAAAATGTAAGAAATAACTGTTAAAAATGTATTTCCCTTTTCATTTTCATGAGTTTTATATTTGTTTTTATAAAAAACAAAAATATTAAAATATATTAGCTACATTTCTGAAATTATTTCAAAAAGTTAACATCTGTATTAATTCAAGTTTATTGTTTTCCAGTTACAATACCTTTCAGCGCAAATTTAATTTAAACCTATTAATTTACTTAAATATTACCACTACCTCTCCAAGACTCAATCTCTAGATGCGCCACTGGCTGATACAAAAACTAATGTTTATTGTGTAGAAACAACAAGAAGATTTGCAAATTATGTAGTATTTTTTCTTCAGATACAGACCATGTTAGATTGACTTCTAATAGGATACCTTAATAAGCTACTTATCTGCATTTGTTTCGCGTTAGGACAATTGAGATGGCCATTCTTCAAAGACTTTATGTTGCCAAGACAAATCGAAAATATTCTTCTCCATCTACGATAGAGTTATTAGCATCCTTGAGTATAGACGAAGCAATTAATGATTCAGTTCTTGAGGAGCTTGAAAATAAATAAACTATCGGATCAAAGCTAATAGATCTTCAAAAACAATATATTAATGAGAACCACGTTCGTGGTTTTGAAACCAGCAGTTAGATAACTTTACCATTTGCATCCAATTGTGGATGGCAACTTGCTGAAAAAATTGGAATCCCTGTAACATGTTGTTATTGAAAAGAATAATTATACTAAAAAATGTAAATGTTTCTTCAAAATATGCCAAGCACAGAAATTTGAGAATATAGTAGATATTGGACAATTGTTCCACCAAGGAACCTGATAGAGAAACAGTGTCTTAATTATATACTAAATTAACTTTTGGTGTATCAAGCCATTTACTTATTAAAAAAAACACATTAATATTTTTTTCTAAATATTATTAAAGTATTTTCAGAGATAAATTAATTATACAAAGTTTTGATCCTATCGTTGGTATTTTTGCTGTTAGAGAAACAGTGTCTTAATTATATACTAAATTAACTTTTGGTGTATCAAGCCATTTACATATTAAAAAAAAACACATTAATATTTTTTTCTAAATATTATTAAAGTATTTTCAGAGATAAATTAATTATACAAAGTTTTGATCCTATCGTTGGTATTTTTGCATTGCTTGTTAAGCTTCCTCTCCGTAAAAACAGACAGTAAAAATAAGCCCTGCATAGAGCAGTGTTACAGACTTTATTCCCTATTTCATATTAAATGGTAAAGCAGAGAAAGTGTTAAGGAATAGATATATTTATACAAAATTATTTTTATTTGTAAATAATTGTTCTCAACACTTAAAATTCAGAGGATACAAATTCATATGGTAGGCGGCTCAATTATCATCTAAAACACTTAATGCAGGATGCATAAACAAGCTAGTTTCTGATTTGGAAGTTTATAGATATACCGCCTAATTAATATTCAGGTATTTTAATATATGGAGTTAATTTTAAAACTCGATTAAGGTAACTGGTCTATCAAACGAATTCCTTTCTAATTACATACGTAATTTTCAGTCGCCTCTATCCCAAAACTCCCGCTGTCAAAAGGTTAAACCAAATCAAGCGTCGCGTAAATCGACCCTTGAATTTATATCGTCCGACGACTGCCGAGATGAGGGGCTCTCTAATATAATCTTGCTTTGTTGTACTTTAAACTTCTCTTTGAATGTAGAGTTTTATTTTTAATTTTATCTTAGAGAGTACGCTTTACAACTTTATAAAAAGTTAATTGGCTTATATTACATCGCTTCCCGATACGTTAAGAAATTATTTAATTTAAAAGTACCGCTATGTTTTTCAAATAATTTAAGGCTATTCTACAATTTTCTAAAATTAAAAAAGTTTTTCAAGTATAATATAAAAAGTCTTCTATACAAAAACTGCAGATAAAGATCGATTATTTCCGAATAGGCAATCCAACATATGGAAAATAAAAAACACTCTAAAAGTCAAAACTTTTATTAGTCAAAAAATCCAGTAACAGATACGTCAAATAAATTACAAAATCAATAGGTCAGTAATAATATCCTAAAGCTGAAAACAACAGAACTAAAAATTAGAAAAGACACATGATACAAAAATTGGAGTATCCCAAAACCTATTTAAAGACAAGATAAACAATATAAAACAATTTTGTAGAAAAGATAACAATAACCTTTTACTATCAGTCGGTAAAAATTTAAAATTCTCATAAATGGACCTTATATCTATATCAATTAAATTTCCATAGACAATTGAACAAAGACTCATTTAAAACAGCCCTACTCAGGCGGCAGGATATTCACTCACATTGCACGGATCCTTTCATACTTATCCAGAAGTATAAGCATATATAGGTGTCCTCAAAAAAATTCATTTAATGAATAATATCCCTTTCGACAAAGAAGTTTTTTAAATTTATTTTTAAAAACGTTATAGCCTGAAATAGATTTTAGTGAGTCAGGGAGTTTCTTGTAAATTCGTATGCTTGCGTAATTTACCGATTTTTCGTAACGAGCAGTTCGGTGAGAAACATACACTAAAACCCCGGCGTTACGAGTGCTAGCCCTAACATAAAAGCAACATTTACAAATGTAAATTGAAGAAAAAGTTAATATTCACGTTAAGTGATAAGATATTGCCGACTATGGCAGCGCATAATATACCTGCATTAGCATCTTACGTGAGAGATCTTTTTTGAGGGTAAGGATCAAAAAATATGTTTTGTTTAGCTTCTTAGCAACTTTATTTATGTGAATTCCCAATTTAAGCCATTGTCTATCACTAATCCTAAAAATGTTGACATGTTTGTAGAACATAAGCTTTTTATTTCCAAATTATTTCTGCTAAAATATATGCACTTAGTCTTAGTTGCTCAAGGATCGATTCAGAAATGGCTGCAGAAGTATCATCCGCATAATTTACTACGACACCCTTTGTAATGTATGAGGGTAATTCTTCAATAAACAGTAGGAAAATCAATGGACCTAGGATGGATCCCTGGGCAACACCTAAAGTTAATTCATACTCACTTAACCTACAATCACTCATTGAATCATATAAATTTCTTTCTTTCTAAGAAAACTTATCACCAATTAAGAACATTCAACGACTTGGGAAAAGTAAAAAAAAGCTGCAATCAACTCTATCTATTTCTTTTTGGAGACCAGGTAGGAAATCGTGTTGATTACCGAATTTATCTAAATCTGCTTAAATCATACGTTCAAAATCTTAGAAAAAAAATACTCAAAACGCTTACAGTCCGGTAATTGTTTGCATAATATTTACCACCGTTAACAATTTCTTTATGAATGACAAGCATCCCAACTTTGCCATTAATCAGTAAACTTGGGATCAATCGTGATATTTCAGGGTTGCCAGCTCGAGGCTGCCTCTGTCTTTTTTATTGACCTTAGTTTGACTGTCAATATACCTAAATTGCGATATTGGCAGCTCGCGCGAAATCGTGGCGCATATGAGCAGCATATTACAAAGAATCGGCGCCACGAGCGGCGAATTTATAAAACTGCTTTGTGGCCTATATTCGGAGTATAATCGGTTTTTATAGGCAGCGTAAGGCACCATAATACAACATTGCTGTATCATGGTAAGGCATATTATTTAGATCTTTATATTCGTTCGTTTAATTTGATACATTCGAGATGTAACGTCTGAAAAAGCCGCTATATAGCGAAACATATCACGTTGTTTTTAAACAAACATAGTGGAAATTTTTGTGAAAATAGATTTTACTTTTACGTTTCACACAATATTAATAATGGGTCTTAAGCTAGACTTAAATATTATTGTTATTAAATTTATTAAAATGTTCCTAAGTCGTAAATAAGTAGAACAGTGATGTGCCGAAAGACCGTTTTACATGCTGCAATTCTTTCTTGCAAGTTGCAATAGTTTTGAACAAAAGCATGCGCAGTGGCAACACATTTGTACCTTTTGTCAAACTGCGCATGCCTTTGTTCAAGACTATTGCATATTGTAAAGAAGAATTGCAGCATGTAAAACGGCCTTTAGAAACTTTGTCACCTTTATTGTGTTTATGTATTTTCGACTATCATATGGCAGGTCGGGGCAAAGCTCAGGGGCCCCTCTATTTTGGGGCCCTGTTTCAGTTGAGACATCTTTGTTTGGCCAGATAAAGAGATAACATTTATTTTAAAACATTTAATAAACTATATCTCTATTTACCTAATTATTTAAGTATTCATTCTTTGCATTAAGCATCAAAAGATGGGATTTAATGGAATCATTTACCACTGATTCATAAAAAAATAAATCCCACTCGATGGCCTTGAAGAATTTCATCCTTTGCAGCAGTTAGATTACGTTTCTTTGATATTCTAATTTCATTATCAAAAATTAATTTACAGTGGACTAATAAAAATCAAAATAATGAAACTTTAGCTCTTAAAAATATAATGTCCAATTTTGAATGTGTTTTTGTAACAGTCCTAGTGTTTAGAATATGATGTGAAACTGAGATTTTACAAAGAAAAGATATCGATCTTACCGAGTCCGTAAAAATTTGGGATCGGGAAAAAACATATGAAAAATTTAAGGAACTCTTTTAACCCGACATCCGACACCGAACAGTCCAAAATTGCACGTAATTATTGAACTTTAACTAATTTTGGCAACAGCGCCTTAGTAGCTTTCAAGAAATCATTCTCCAATTCGAATGCTTGCGTAATTGTGTAATTTCAGTTGCAAAATGAAAAGCGTACAAGTAGCTGGATTTTAAATTGCTCTGGGGTGCACCAAACCCCACGTGTCAGAATCCGTAATGTTTTATTGTGCTCTTTTTTGGTTACGTTTAAATTTAATTGGGGTAAATTATTTTGTTTTTGATTTTGTTTATATGTTTTAACATATATTTATTTATTCTTTATAGATTAAATAAAAATGTGTGAATGGGAGAAACAACACAAACGCCTTCTAGCTCTATGGAATGATGTAAAACCTGACGAAGTTGTAGACCAAGACGATTCAGAAAAAGATGACGAAATAGATCATGTTATTTATGTAGTAACTATCCAGATCAATTACAAGAAGCTGAAGTTGTAAATGAAGCAGATGAACAACCAATACCAGCAACTATAGAAAATGAAATTCCGCAAAGTCGTTTTTTTTTTGTAGGTAAGAACGGAATGAAGTGGTTCAAAGCCGTACCTAACAGAAATTACACATTTGCCAAGAGTTAAAAACTATTCAAAAAACGCCAAAAGCCGTTGACGAACAAATAATTGCTGATATAGTTCAACATACTAACATCCGAATTTCAGAAAAATTTGATAGATGGAAAATTCCTCCACATTATGGGGAGACAAATATTTCCGAAATGAAAGCAGTTTTTTTTTATCAAGCACATTTAAAAATAACCATCGTCATCTGTATGAACTTTGGAATACAGATGGTAGAGGGTTGGAAATCTTTCGTTCTACATTGAGCCAGAGACGAGATTTGAATTCCTACTCTCTTGTCTACGATTTGGCAATAAAAATCACAGAAATGAAAGAGCTAAGTTGGATAAATTCGCCCATATCACAGCCGTTTTTGATAGATTTGTTGAAAACTGCAAAGCCGCTTATTCACCAGTAAAGTACTTAACTATTGATGAGAAGCTTGAAGCGTTTCGCGGACATTGCAGTTTTAGGCAATATATTCCAAACAAGCCGGCAAAGTACGGCATAAAAATTCACGCTTTGGTTGATGTCCATAATTATTGTGTACTCAATATGAAGCCATAAGTCGGACAGCAACCTGAAGAATTAGCGATAGCCCTAAAGACATCGTAAACCACTTAGTTGCTCCAATATCAGGAACAAATCGCAACATAACATTTGATAACTGGTACACTAGCTTTTAACTGTTGGTACATCTACGCGACATCCACAAATTAACTGCAGTAGGAACCATCAGAAACCTGATAATCCTTCAGAGTTTTCACAAACAAGAAACAGAGAATTACATTCCAGTTTATTTGGATTTCAAGAGGATTACACACTTGCTTCTTATCATCCAAAAAAGGGAAACGTTACATTGTTGATAGCATCCCTTCAACATGATAATACAGTTGACAATAATTCCAAAAAGAAACTTTCGGAGATAATCTCCTTCTGTTATTTTACTAAGTGCGGAGTCGATGGGGTTGATGAAATGTCTGCATCCTACAGTGTTTCACGTTAGAGCCGACGCACTGTGGGCCAGAAACCTCTTGAAATGTGGAAAAAGTGTTAAGTTAGGCTTTATGCATTTTTTTTGTGATGAAACGCTTAAAAAACCTTAGTTTAGCATTTTGTAAAACATATTTGAAGCTAGTTTAGAATTTGTACAACGGTGTCATACACCGTGTGCGAAAATAATGACACAATAAGAAAAACTGTTTTATTTTTAACTTTAAACAAAAAAAACTTAATCTCGGCATACCCTGGAAAGTCTAGAAGTGTAAAAAATATTACAGATGTAAAGTACAGGGTTATGAGAAATAAATTTGTATGGTGAGACTGAAAAAAAAATAACTCTAACACATTTATTCAGAATCACTGTCACTTAAAGAATCCAATCACGCATTTGGACAAGATGCTTCCAAACTCGTTATAACTGGATCCGATGAAACACACAAATTATTATAAACATCCATATTTGTGGAAATCCTGTTACATTTCCTAGAGTTATGTTCCCTGTACCTCCGATATTCTTTGTTGCGGGCTTCTTGGGCCTCCTCGGAAAATTGGCCAATGGGCACTGGTAAAGCGTTTATAATTTCATGGCTATGTAACAGAATTTTGTGTACGCTCACAGGCATTCGATACCAAGGGTATAGGGAGAGAAAAAGCTTAGCAGTATCCAAAGTGTAGGCTTTAAATACCTCTAATTTAATGTATAACCCACTAGCGATTACCTGGAGGATAATATAATATCTATATATTAAGTCTTTATCGACCCCAGTTATGCGTGAAGATATCAAGTGGTTTTGGAAAAAAGCTCTAGCGCTATTGCCGTCATTGGATGTTCCAGCCCCTTGTTTCGGTTGATCTACGATTATTCCAATTTGAGATTTAAATTCATCTTGAATTCGACGCTTTTGAATTTTAGTTACTTCCTTGGCTTCATCACCACGGGCTTGCCATTTTTCTAGTGGTAGTCGATAACTCAGTTTTAAAAGAAACTCAAAAGATCTAGAAAAAAAATCAAAAGTCAGACATTTTATCCAAAATAGTGATTGTTGTATCTGGGCGATCTAGGGTGTGTGGTGTAGTAAAAGTACTAGCTAGGTCCAACTAATAGCCTACCATATTTTGACCATTATACCTATTATAAAATAATATACAGGGGTGCACCATTAAAAAAAAAGATTTGCAAATAATAATACCACCAATATTAACGGAGAATTTTAATGTTCAAAATATGGTGGATTACCCTCCTGTACCTACAATAAAATATAAAATTCACAAACCTTATCCAAGCGTGGAGAGAGGATATTCCGTAAAGTAGATAGTCGTCGACTATAGGTTTTTGTAAAACTTTTTCCAAGTTATTCATCTCAACCGGAGATGCTCCGCACAGGTAGCATTTTTGTGAGGACGTGTCAGTTATGGAACTAATCATTTTCATATCCAGCATGGTCATATACAAGTTATGTTTTATAAATAACACTTTTGAGAACTTGGTGGTAAATTGGGTTTCCAATAATGCCTTTATTTGATCTTGAACTGCTTTGGTCTCATTTATGCTGTTTTCCTTCGTTTCTTTTAAAAACTGCATTTTTAGTGGTCGACATAGTTTGGTTGACGAAGGCGTTGGATTGTTCCACAACATTACTTTTTGATTTTTTTTGTTTTTTGTATAAAGCTGAATAGGTACCACACAAGTAAGAAGTAGGTTAGAATCGGTGAATTTGTTATCGGAAAAGGCCTGTTTATATTCTGCCTGACCAGAACTGCCATCCATTCCCCATTTAGAGATTAAAACAATTTTCTGAGTTATGTTATAGTTTTCCAGATCAAGAGTAGACAAGAGCCTGCGTGTAGTGTGAGAGGGATTGCAGATCGACTGTTACTGAATGCTCAGTGGAAATAACATTTGGAAAATAACATCGTTTTTTAGCTTCTCTAATATTATTATAAGATGGATAAATATCGGTTTTGTTATTTTTTGCAGAGTCTCGAATATTTTGGTACTGTCTTTTGGACAATCTAGAATCTACTATCATTGCCAAAGTACTATCATCACTAAGTCGATTTATCTCACTAATTGGATTGGATTTGTGTTCAATGGTTAGTAATTGTTTGGCTGCTTGTGATTTCCCGTCTGCCCTTAAACCCATTTTAGACGCAAACAAAAGTTCATTCGTTTCAAATTTTCGTAAACATTCGGTTCTTTTAAATTTTGCAGAATAACTTAAATTATTAAAATTGAGAGTCTCCCAACTTTACCGGGACAGCATGGTAAAGTTATGTATTTGTCCAGCCATAATCTATTCTTATTAATAAATTTTGATTTTATACGAAAAACTTTATTCCATTTTTGTGTAAATTGGTTATTCAAACTCTTTGATATTTGTTTTATTTTTTGTTTATTTTTCTTTTGGCAGATGGGACAAGTTATAGACAATAAGGTATTAAAAATATCATTGACATCTTTTCCCCTTTCAAAAATATCAATTTTGCGAATTCGATGAGATCGTACGTCTAGAAAAAAAAAATAAGAAGTGAAGAAAGAGAAGACCCAAAATTGATACTAATAATAATTATTTATTAAATTATCGACTTTTATGCATTATTTTAGAAAGTCGTGATCAACTACAACACTGTTTAAAAGATTTTGATCAAAATTTGACAACTTTGCAGGAACATACAATAGTTATTGGCAATAAAAAAGTGTGGAGCTAAAATTGGTCTTACATTGTAGGTAAAATAATAGGCAAATAAAAATGTCAATTAATCAACAAGTTGCAAAAAGTTGCACAAATTATATTTTTTTTGACAAGTCATAAGATTAAAGAAGAAAACCAGGTATGACAAAATACGTATCTGTGTGTAGAACATTAAAATATTTTTTGTCAAATAACTTAAAATTTATTTTTTTACAAACATTTGCACTAATATGTAATAATTCAGAAAAAAGAACTAATGGCCTAAAATAATTATTAACTTACCTGCTTGAACCTCATTCATCACAAAATATTTTGTAATTCACGAAACACTTATTTTCACAGGTTATATTATGCAATTTTTAATAAGGTAAATTAATAACTGCTAACAATAACAAATATGTCAAACTTTTGAACGTGTTTGCGCATCTCCATGACAAGATATCAATATAATTCGATTGTTTTGGGATGCTTCATAGCCTACTTACCCATAATAAATAAAATTGTGAAGATATTTGCAGTTTAATATTTTTGAATAATTCACTATTTTAAAGGTTCTCTGGCCCCACAGTGCGATGCTGGCCGCTCAGAGTTTTCTTTTCACTTTTAAACAACAACAGCCAATTTATTTACAGAGAAAAGAACAATGGTCTTCAGATAGCAAGAAGACTTTTTTTTAAAGAATTAGGTAAGCGATTAGCAGAAAACCACCAAAGACAAAGAATGAAAAATCCTAGGCTAATTCGAGAGTTACGGTGCAGCATTTAAAACCTTTTGGGGGAAGCTTGTGAGCCTGCTCACAAAAAAAGCCAGACCAAACCAACAGGGAAGGTGTTCTAAGTGTCCACGTACAAACGACAAGTATGCGTGTGAAGTCGATTTTATGTAGGGATTATTTACATATATATTGCAAAAATTGTGCCGAATTTGACAACAAATAATTTTTTTGTTTTTTTATAAAATTGTATTTGGTTTTCTAGATTTTTAATGTTTTTATTATAGGTTTCTTCTATACATATTTAGACAGTCGTTTTGTTTTTGTTATGTTTTAGAAAAAAGTCAATGTTATGCTATTTTTATTAAAAAATGTAATAAAAATGTATTTAGAACTATATTTTAATGTTATGCTTGAACTAAAAAAAAATGGTAAAGAAATAGAAAGAAAAGAAAATGTATGATCCAAAAACAAAGTTAGTGCTAAGATCATATTTTAAGACATGGGGTTTAGTACATCCCACCTGTCATGAGGATATTTCACCTGTCATGTCGGGTGCCGAGTTAAGAAAATTAAAACAGCAACAATTATATTTAGGTTAATATGGCTTTTTTATTGTTTTTTACATTACCCCTAACAGTAGCAAGTCTTGAGGAGTCATTTAGGAAATTAAAAATAATAAAAAGCGACCTCAGATGGAAAATGGAGCAAAGTAGACTGATTACCAAAGTTAGACTGATTTCCAATTGAGTCAAAAATTGCTTTAGAGTGAACGACTTTGCAAATATAAAAAGAGTATTTTAGAGAGAATGTTGCAGGAAGTTGTAGGAATTTGTTAAAAAAAATATATTTTTATTAATGAGTGAATTTTATATAAATTATTACTTTCATTTGAGAGAAGGGGGGCCCGCGGATTTTCTTGCCCGGGAGTCCCGGGCTGTCTAGTTACGCTACTGTGTATTTTCCGCATAATATGGAAACTGTGATTTTGATGACATAAAAAACACTAAAAATGTATTGTTATAAGTTTAAAGTAAAATGAAAAGGTACCTACGTATTAGAAAAAACTTCCTGCACGTCCAAACTTAAAAAAAATAAGCTATGTATAGGCAATTTAAATAACATTTTCGGTTTCAAAATAGTTCACATGCTGCAGATATACGATGAAATGAGTCCCATTTAACATTTCAAATTTTGCAGTTACGTAGACAAAGCTTCAATGCAAGGCGGTATAGAGCCATTTTGTGGAAAAGAAATTATAAAAGGCGGCATTTTCGTCAAAATGGACAAATCTACTTCTGTTTTTATCATTGAAGATTTGATGTTTTCATAAAAAGCCGAATATAGCGCCCAAGCATATATATTTCTGTATCAAAATCATATTGAAGCTAATAAATATCTACAGTTTTAACATAATGTCACAGCGGCGGAAGGCTCGCAAATTATCTCTAGCACTGGATGCAATTCCCCCTTTTAAAAAATCCTATGGTTTCTTTAAATATAAAGGTAAAATGAAATTAAAAAATTAAAGCACCCATAAAAGAAGTCACTTCCTTATTTGAACAAGTGCCCCCCGTTTAAAAATGTCCTCCAAAATGTTCTTCATCTAAACATCCTCACACGGCTATTCAGGTGAAGAAGGTGAAGTGCTACTTCACCATGAAATATTTATTATATATCTCTTGAAATTTAAGTTTTTACATTCATATATTCACCTAATTGGTAAAAAATAAACTGTACATCTCGAATAAATATTTTACTTGACCGTTGGCGGAATGTCTTTTTAAAACTTTCAATTGAACTTTATTGTAACAACTATAACAGTGGCGCAAACCGCTTCGACTTTGCTGGAGGTGCTGTGTTTAGTTTACGATTTTCCTACTACGTTGCCATGACAAGGCGTACGTGATGACGTCGACCTCATACACTACACCCACGTGTCGTTCAGTTTGGGGAGGTTGTTTACTTTTATTTTCGCGGATTTCGCTGCAACCGGTCAGTTCCTTTGAAGTTTACATGACTGTTTTGTGTTATACTTATTTATGGTGTTGTTATAACTTTATTTGGTGTCGGGTTTATTAATTTACATTATTGATCAATCCGATCACGGATGTGATGATGTGTAAAAAATCAAAGCACTATAGCTGACACTTTAAAAGAAAATGCTAAACTATATAAAATACATTTTAACGAAAACGTCCGATTAAATAGACTATTTATGTGCTTGGTAATTGACGCAGTTTTGTCCCTTGGAAATAAAGAGGGGAATTTTAACAAGCTTTTAGGTTTATTAATATCGGGAAGTTCCCAAGAACAAAAAGATCATCATTTAAAAATATTTTCACGGGTGACTCGAACACTATTCAAAATGAAATAATTAATTATTAATTGAATTTAATTGAATGCATTTCTGATTATTTAAATGATCATGTAAAAAATGGAATAATGAACAAACAGTTTTTTTCTGTGCAAGTGAATGACACCACTGATATTACGCAAACCTCCCAGTGCTCCATAATTTTAAGATACGTTAATTCAGAAGGTTCAGTTGTCGAGAGATTCTTAGGATTTTATAATGTCAGCTCCGATAGAACGTCGGAGAATTTATATTATCTATTGGATTAAATTTTGGACCAATTTGACTATAAACATAAATTAATAGGATAATGTTACGATGGCGCAAGTATGATGTCTGGTCATCTAAATGGCCTTCAAAAAAACAGAAAAAGCGCCGCAAGCTGTGTTTGTCCTGATGCAGTAAAGTTTAAAAATATTTCTAAATGTTTTTTTGCAAGCCTTAGTCGTATTCCCTCATTTTTTCATTACTCAGCCAAACGAACGTATGCTCTTACATCTGCATCTACGAGGCGTATACCAACAATTACAGAAACTCGTTGGTCTTCAAATTCGAAATTAGTAAATGTGATTGTTCAAGTTGCGTTCTTCAAAAAAAATCGTTTAACATTCATTTTTGCATATTCAATATAAACGCTGTCGTGAGGCGCTCTGTAAAAAAAGAAATGACCATTTTTATTTAATACTATGTTTGATAAAGCAAATGCTATTACAGAAATAAATAATTACAAACGTGAGCTTGTTAAGCTTTCGCCTGAGGAAATTAGGGCTAAGTTTAGAACTCTTTTTTATAAAATATTGAACCATATTTTAATGGAAATGACACTAAGCTTTCAGGACTCTGAAAAACTTACATTTTTATGTTTGGCAGATTCTGCTAAATTTTCAGAATATAGTTTAAATTTTCCGACTGGCCCGTTTGAAAATTTGTTATAGTTATATGGGAAAATATTTTCAAAAAGTCAACGACTTAAAAATGAGCTTGGGCTAATTTTTGCAAATGACAGTAATTGGAATATATCGCTGCAAGAGCAAGTGAAAAAAATTAATGAAAATAAAGATATTTTAAACAAAGCATATAAAGCGTTTTCCCTTATTTTGACAATACCGTCGACAAGTGCTTCAGTGGAAAGAAGTTTTTCTTGCCTCAAACGTGTAAAAACTTATTTAAGAAATACAATATCTCAAAAAAGACTTACTTGTCTAGGCAGTATTTCAATTCAAAAGGAATATCTGGAGGAGATTAGGGCAACTCATCCATTTTATGAGGATGTTATAAATAAATTTGCTGCTATGAAGGAAAAGAGAATTGATTTAGTATACAAAATTTAGGTAAGTCGTAAAAAAATATTTTACCTCTTCCACATATAAAAAAATTCTGGATAAAAAATTATTGCAATATTTTCTTGCTTCATTTGCACTTCACTTACTTTTTCACCCGCGAGCCGCCACTGTTTTAAGCTAAACGCAAATTTTAAATTGGTTATTTTTTAAAGTCATTAATATCTGATTCATTATAATTAATCTTATAATTAGGGATGTATAAATATCATACATAGCCCATCCAGTCGATTATAGCTTATCGTAACTCCAAGTTTTTTGCATCCATACAGTAAAAAAAAAAACGATTTTTTAATTGTGCAAATGCGTTGATGGCAAATGTAGGGAAATTGGCATGGACAATTTCAGAAGATAAATAACAATACTAGAAAGCTTAGCCTTCATCAGTTATCTATATTTCTAATTTTGATTTGAATTTTCCAATGTATAACCACGTTTCAATTTTTGTAAGCTCGTATACATGGCGATACGAGAGCTCCAAGTCAGGGGTATCTCAAAAATGAGTTTTTTTGTTTGAAGAGATACTTTTAAAATGCCTTCAGAATATGAAAGATATAGTTAAAATGTCCTTTTTCTGAAGTTTGAGCCAAACTAAACTAACCCTAAAACCCTTCATAAAACCTAAACTAACAAAGTTAATAAGCTGAAAACTAAGCAGAAAGGTATAATTTGTCATGAACTTCGTTTTGAATCCTTTCTTTTTTCACTGATAGCGTCTAAACGAAAAGCCATAAAAATAAAAAATTTTAAAAAAAAATGCATATTTTCACAACATCTTTCGAACTAAACAGATTCCCATTCTTTTTTTTTTGTTTTTATTCTCACAACTTTTACAAATTTTAACCTTGCGCGCTTGTATTGGCATCAAAAGATAGGGAAAAATAAACATTTCCTTTGTCAAGAATAACAATTTTCAACGGAACGGAAAGCATGATTTTGATCAATATTCATTTTACACCTAAAAACGTCCGTAAGCGGCACATTAACTATTTTAGGGCCACGGCGACGATACCCACATAAAGTATACGTGGAGTATACTTTAATAATAATAATAATGCAAAAATCCCCGGGCTAAATAGAGATGTTGACTTTAATCGAATTTAGAAATTCATATTTATAGAAAAAATTTCAGGCATAGATTTTCGTACGTAGAATACGGGAAAAATGACAAGTCCCTAAAACTTCAAAATAACTTAAGAAAAATAAAAACCGTGTAGTCTAAATTCTAGAGGTAAGCCGCCTGAGTCTGAGAACCACATTCGAAGCTATTAGTTAACTCTTTGTGCGTAATAATTGTTTTTGCGAAATCTTACAAGCGTTTATTATTTTATTTAAATTAATCCAGTAGTGCATTTAATTCCCTTGAAGTGTTTGAAAATTTCTGAGCTTCCAGTTCTTCAGCCTTCAGCAGTGTTGATTTTAATTTTTTTTTTTAATTTGTTTTAAAAAGTGTTTAAAAAACTTACTCATAATAATTCAAGCTAATAATTTTTTATCAAATCATTAAAACATTTAATAACTTATTTGAACATTTAAACATTTTTGTAACTGACTTGTGTGATTTTTACTTTATTGTAATTAAACAGTGATAGTTACTGATTGATTACAATATTAGTGCTATCTGATAAAATCTCTCCAGTTCGCGACCCTTTTATTTATTAATTGCTTAATAATAGTTTTGCTTTTAAATAAATAACGTTTGATATTTTTAAAGCGTCATTAAAACTTGTACGAATTTTTTTTGAACATTTGTTTAATTACTGCTGGCTGTATACATCAATTTAACTTGATAATTTTTCATTTATTGCTATCTAGTGTAAAGTGCTCTGAATCTTATATTAATTAGTATTTGTTATTAACAATTCTAACAAGTTTACTTTTACCTTAACTGAGTCGAGCTTTTTTAATTGTAACATATCGAAACTGTGACTAATAAAGGTTCTCTCCTTGATTGGATGGTTCCTAAATTTATCAGATAAGACTTGTAGTAATAAAGTGCATGTACTGAGTGTTTCCCGAATTAGGACATTTGTAGGTTAGGATACTATTTAAGGTGTAGCTTCGACAATTACGATTTTTAAATATCCCTATCAGACTCTTGGCCCGATAGCTACTAAAACTTACGAGCTCTCTTAACAGTAGAGGCTTGTCTGGAGTAGATGCATTAGAACAACCGTGCCTTATTATAAATAATCGAATATTTGAATTTATTTATTATTCATTTAGTGCATGGTACTTAATTTGCATACTGTGATGGTATTTTACAACAAGCATCCAGTAGAATATAGCGATTAACATTATCGAGGCGCGTGGAACGCCGTGGTGGAATGAGAAGTGTTTATTATTATGGCTAAATTGTTTATAACACAATTTTAATTGTTGCTAACCTCAACTTTTTTTCTTTCAAACACGTTTGTTAGCAACTGTTGTATTTTGTCAATTGTAACATTCTTTTGATAATATTTTCAAGTAAGCTTTGATAAAAAAGTAAATTTTGGACTTTTTGTCAGAAATATAAACAGCTGATCGCTACCCGACGTAGTGGTTAGTCCGTCAGTGTCCCGTTTAAAAAATCGGAAGAATTACTCGATAACATCCTGAAAGGGAGTTTTATATTTATAACGTTGATGAAAAGAGGAATAACATTTCCCACCAAAAAATAACAATAAAATTAAAAACACAAAAAGATCTATAGGACAAATGTTAAAATTTTAAAGAAAAAGTTTTATTTTTTATTTGTTTTGTGAAACTTGTCATAAAAGATGTATTGTTGTCCTCAGGACATACATTTTGTAAACAGTGTAATTAGAGCAAGGCGATTTTTGATAAGATTTCTTTTGGTATTCAAAGACATTAAATATAAACTCTTACTCAGTTGAACAAACTTTGGACTAGAAAAAATCAGTGAAGTGAACATAAACTTTTGAACAATATTAAACATAAACTAAACTGCAGGTTCCTTGAAAGACTTTACGCCAAGCTTTCAGAAAGTAAACTACTTTCGTCAGTGTTAGAATTTTAACCAAAAAATTTGTAAATTAGTTAACCACTCGGCGTCCAAGTTAGTAAGGTGTAACGAAACGTAGTTAATTTTAAGATATATGGATTAGCAATGTTATTTTAAAAAACTATCATTTAACAAACTGACTTAAAGTTGAAGCTACAGGGCGAAAATATAAAACTCTCAGACTTTCGAAAAGACCGACGTTTCAGATGGATATTAATACTCCTTTGTCTGAGTTCACAAGTCACCCAAAGGCCATGGAAGGAACAAGTAGCCCACACCTCTCTTATCATAAAGGCATAATGCGGAATACGAGCCATAATTCTAAACTACAAACAATAAACTCATACAACATACAACAACAATAAAAATTTCGAAGGTTTAGATTTATAACCTGTCCATCATCAGAACATCTTATGTTAATGTCACAAAAAGTGAATTTGTGATCAGAGATATCATCCGCGTCACAAATGCCAGACTCACTAACAATTCCAGGGTCAGACACAAATATGGGATCCAGTAACGTAGCCGTAGTATCGTACCTCTTGTAGGCTTTGCAATAACCTGCTTAAATCCGTATCTCACACGGGGTTAATAATATGCATATGCACCACGTTTATGTCTCCCATAGAGACAACACAATCAGCTGAGTGCAGCACGTATGACAGAACATCATCAAAATTATCAAAAGCTATATGGATATTAATCCGAGGGGGCCGTCGAAAAACGCGAATGCAAAGGTTTTGTTGTCAAATTTAACTTTTTGCCAAAGTTGTTCTATAAAAGTAGAATCCTTATTAATAGGTATAATTTCAAACTTCAGTTTTGTGCTCACATAAAATGCAATTCCTCCACACGTTCCATCCGGAGAAAAAAAGGTAACTGTGGATAATGAAGTTCTCACTGGGGATATCAGATGTTAACCAGGTCTCGGTAACAGCAAAGATATCAAGACCACTTTGACTAACCGGGACAGTATGCTCAACAAAACCTGTATAAATAAAGCGCACATTAAGATGGCCAACCCTCAAATTACCTTTCATCTAGACAATACTGAACAATATTTCCGTACAAATAAATTACAAATACAAGTTCTGCAGTGTAAATTACATATTTATACATTCGTGAGAAAACAGAATATTATTTTTTTTGACATATTGTTGATTTATATAGCCATGTAAATTTTACGAAAAAGATGAGGAACTATAACATTTACTTGACTTGCCTGCTCATCCGTCAGAAAATCTACTTGAGAAGAGCGCTGTCCCAGCATCAGCAGCTTAAGGGCAAATCCCCCTAGACGACATCGTCTTGTTTATTGGTAAGAATAAAGTACTTGATGCTTAACCGCTCATCATCATCTTGTTTATTGGTAAGAATAAAGTACTTGATGCTTAACCGCCCTGGGAAGATGTACAAGACAGCAAGTATCCCAGTGGAAGCTCGATAATATTAGAGAATATAAAATAATATCTGTTCCCTCTCTCGAAGCTTACCGAAATCGGAATGGAAGCGCACTACAGGTGTAAGTAATTAATGTACGAGTGTCCCTTTTGTTAAGACAAAAAAACTAGAAGCAGTTTTTTTATTTTTTTCTATAAAACAGCATTGGGTTAGCAGTTGTTCCGTATGATAATTCTTTAAAGTCGTCTAAAAAACATAAGAAAACATTTGTCGCTTTAAAATGGCAAAACTGCTTACTTATTATGTAAAGGCATAAAAAATGCTAATCTAGAGAAGTAGATGAAATAATTAGTTTTAAGATAATTCCAAAAGCAGTTTTGGGCAATATATAGAAAAAAGAAAGAAAAAGTTATCTGCAGAACTCTGCCCATTTGTTTGGAATACATTAAGGCCGTTTTACATGCTGCAATTCTTCTTTGCAATATGCAAGAGTCTTGAACAACGGCATGCGCAGTTTGACAAAAGATACAAACCTCTTGCCACTGCCCATGCTTTTGTTCAAGACTATTGCAACTTGCAAGAAAGAATTGCAGCATGTAAAACGGCCTTTATGTTGGCACGATTTCTGTAAATATTAGCAGACCATAAGAAAAATGCTTTAAATCAAAAATATCAGTTTGTTACTTATTCAGAAACAAGTAGAAGCGTTTATTAATAGTGGCTTTTTTCCAATAGTTAGTTATATTTTAGTCATGTTGTCAGAAATCTATTGTAGAAAAGAAAAACTTATTATTCAGCAATGGTCATAAAGTCACAGCAAAATTAGTTGCATTTTTTCTCAAATTTCACGTCAGCAAGCAGAAATCTACTGGATGGACATATAATATAGAGGGAGAACAAAATTATATTTGAAAGGGTTTCAAATATAATTTTGTTTTGCCCATATAAATAGTTTTTTGGCTAGCTCTTTAATTTTGGATACAATATACGTATTGGCGTTCAATTTTATAAAAGTCTATGAAGTCATGCAGCATGCCATGTCCTTTGATGTTTGTCCCTCTTGTTAATAATTCGCTCTATTTGTATCAGTTTTGTGAATAACAATACGCGAAAAATCTCGAAGGGTCGCAAACTATGAGTGGCTGCAGCAATGTAAAGCGCTGCCAGCGTAGCGCGGACCTCTTTTGACTCTCGAATTAATTGAAATACCTTAGATTCCTCAGGCGGTATGTAAAGAGTCGGCGGTTGGGAAAATGCATATTAAAGAATAGCATTATTAGATGCTGGATACAATTTTAGTTATATTGTTATTACTGCGGGTGGCAGAAATTACCTAAATGTGCTGCTATACCTACATATATAAATAAAGTATATTCAATGTTAATTGACACTAGTTTTTGCTGTAGTTGTACTTATTTAAATATGCAGGCATCTATAATTTATGTCATTTAAATACGCAGATACCTATAATTTAGGTTTGAAAGCTTTTAAATTACCATCTAATTTGAATCTTACTAAACTAATAAAGTACACTGAAATAAACGATAAACCAACCCTTTAAAAATAGAAAGATGCATCCTTTTAAGTCTTTCCTGACTGAATAAATCCAAACAAGACATTTACTTAAATTACCATCGATGACTCCTTATTAGAAAACTTAATACATAATAAAGCCTAATAGTATAAGAAAATTAAGGTTCAATTTGGTTCAAGAGGGAAAAAGCTTTAGAAAACTAGTCTATTTTTAATCCCTTCTGTACCTCCTGAGAAAAATAACCAAACACAAACAAGTTATATCTACAATAAAACATAAAATAATTTATTTATTTTAGGAATTTTTGTTATATTATTTGAAAACAAAACACGTCACGTCACGTACTTCTTTTTAACTGCTTTGGTTAGGACTTTTACATTGTATAAATCATACGAGAAAAGAAATCTATAGATAAGCAAATTCTCCATGATCTTTACAAATCTACTTCCATTCTCATGGTGCTAGTTTGTACTTGTCATCTGCTGTTTTTTCATCGTTAACCTAATAAATGCTTTATGCTAGGAAAAATACACAAGAAAATTATATTAGATACTTGAACTTCACGGGGGCTTTATTAACTTTCAAATTGATTATTAGTAATTTATATGTACTTACCACGTCCTTTGACTCTTATTTCGACGATGTCTTCGAACCCCTCCAAAACTTCCTGTAGCTCAGAATCATTCTGGAACTTATTAAAGCTGGTTCTTTATTAAAGAAAACTACTCCAAGCTCCTAAGTTGACTTACCTACAGAATAAGTTCTAGGCCCAGTTTTTGTTGCAGAAATTTACATGTTCAACGAATAAATATAGTTGTATCAGCAGGTGCAAAAATTGTATACATACATGTATCCGGCAGCCACTAGTTATACTGTCATTATTGACATGCATACATACATAACTCATGCCTTTCTTTTTAGAAACGTTTAAGCTTTGTTTTTAAATGTATACAACCTATTTAAATTAACATTAACATTGAATGAAAATGAAATGCAGTTTGAGGACTGAAAAACATTAAAAGTTTATAAGAGTCCAGCGCTTGAACGAGGCTCTGTTATTACATCAACTGATTTTGAAACACTTGCAGCACCCTGACTTTTTTTGCATTCTCAATTCGATTTTTGATTGAATCTTCTATATATCCTTCCGCCACCGTTATGAACTTCCATCTTCCACGCCATTTTAATGTTGTGATATTTTCCCCTGCATTTGCCAATAATGTAGCGGATGATCTACTCATACAATGACCAGTGTATAACTCAGGGTGTTGTAGCCCCAAGTACGAAGACATTTTTGTTGGTATTTTTGACAAATTGTTTATTCCAATGCATTATCTCGTTCACTTGGCATTTTCATAAAAGATAAAAAAAATTTGTATTTTCTTCATAATACTACAGGATTTAATGGAAATCCTTCCTGCATTATTGTGAAACTACAAGTTTTCCTGGTCTTTTTATCAGGTATACTTATATACTCATTTACAAGCTCCCGCAATCCCCATAATTAAAACTGTTTTCATGAGCAAGAATTCCCTGTCAGGTGAGTCTTTCAAGAGCTTATTAATATCATTGCGTTGAAAGATTTTTGATTTTTTTGTAATTGCTTGTAATCCTTTGCCTTGATTTTCAAAAAGCTTATAAGTCTCGGAAAACTGGACATATCAATAAAGCTGGAGAGTTGACGACTTACTCTTTGAATACTTGGTCCATAACGATGATGGTGGAAATTCATATGTAGTTCAAGAAAGTAAGCAAGCAAAAGACTTTCGTCTATACCTTTAACGTGCCTAACTTTCATCCAGTCTTCAAATACCTCAAACTGCTTATTGTAAACATCACGAAATTTTTCCAGTAATGTCGCCGCCTCCATGTTGCGTAGTAACATAAAATAAGCACCTTGATAAATTGTAAATTCACAAAAATAATAAACGTCAAAATGATTTATGTGTAAACTGGTACATTGATAGATAGATCTAAATTGATTATTCTTTTAAGGAAAAATAAAATACTTCTGCTGCTGGAAAAAATTTGTATAGCACTCATGTGTTAAACATATAACTCATTTGAGCCCCCCTCTGTGATTTCAATAAGCTAATGCAATAATGTACTTGTTTTTTCCTTGATAAAAATTGGAGATGGACTGAAGATAAGGTTCAAAAAAATGTATACAAACCAAACATCCTATAAAAAAACCGAATGATAAAATGTATAGATGAATTGGAGACACTCAGAAAAAAGTAAAATAGGCAGGTGCGGATCTCCCATCCTATTTATCAATACTATCAAATTCGAATTTAGAATGTCGTAAAATATCCGTATAGGGGCACCTGTTCCTGGTATTGTATTAATATTAGGATATTAAACTTTCATAGGTATTAATCTTTCATAAGTATAATGTATAATTTTAGAAGGTGGGGATTTTATTGTTAGGAGTATTCTTTTTATAATAAACACTTTTTTACAACACCAATTTTATTAAATATTCATTAGTGTGACTACTATCCGTTAACACATTTATTACAAAACTAAACCTCAATCGTTAAAGTTCCTGTCCTTATATATTCATTAAGAACTTACTCTAACCTTTCAAAATGCTCTTGATATAAGATGGCGTGTTTTCTAACCCACGTACATAAACGTTTGATGACTCATTTGTATAGTTTCCTCACGACTGTCTCACTACCCCCCTTCCGCCCTCCCAATTAATTATGATCATCCCGATCAGCTTCTTGGCTATAGTTAAATTTTTATCAGTCTGTCCAAGTTAACTACCCTCATCTTGCTTTTCGGTACTTTCTTTTCCATGTAAAATTGACCCAATATTGTCTTCTAGTTGATCTGCTCACCATTAGTCTGTTGATCACAGCGAAATGGTTTAATCGTAAATCCTTTTATTTCTCTGAAAATATGCCTCCCATCGGTTTACCTTTTGACAAGGCTTGCAATATTCTTTACATGGACGACCGGTTAAGGTGTAAACGTTTTTATATTGTCTACCGGGTCAATGTTTAATTAGGAAATCGTACTTTTGTAACTTTTCCTTCCTCGTGATGGAACTGTATTGCCTTGGTCTCCTTGGCAACCCAGAAACTGCATCTCTGGAAAGATATCTGGATATTCTCGCACGACATTTTCTTTGCATAGGTATAGTTTTGTGGCAACGGAAACACTCCATTTGTCTGTTCTGTGGTCTATTAAAGTCTCTTTTTTCGTATCTCATTTAGAAATGCCTTAAACACTTTTTTCATAAACTCTTGCGTGTTATCGACTAGATCTTCTAGCCTGTTGATGAGGATCTATTGCCTTATTCTCCTTGGCGATCTGAAAACTGGATCTTTGGAATAAGATCTACATATTTCACACGGTATTCTTTTTGCGTATATTCTGTGGTCCATTAACATCATCTTTTTTGTATCTCATTTAAAACTGCCTCAAACCCTTTTCTGATATACTCCTGAGTATTACCGCCTAGATCATTGTAGCTGATCTAACTTTTAGTTCTAGAAGACAGCTTCCAACTCTAAAACTCGAGCACGTGCTTGGTAATTTTTAATTTTTCTTGAATTTCTCAAAACCCGTATTCTATCCACAAATATCCGTTCCTACATCTCTTCTCCTGATATAGGAAACGAAAATCTTATTAACTTTTTAATATTAGACTCAAATTCTTGAAGGGATTTGCTAGGCTTCTGTTTACTAATTTTAAGTTGGGTTTTGTATATTTCTTTTGGTTGTTTTTATCACTAGAAACGGTTATCGGAATGATCAATCTTGGATTTTTTAGTTTACTAATATTATATATACTTGTACAGTTGTAGACTAATAGAACAAGGCTGGTCTCTCGAGAAGGTACCGAATTATTTTGGTATAGTTAAGAGGCTAAGAGCACGGTTCAGTTAATCGTAAAAAATGCCGGAAGGAACATACATTGGAAAGAACTGCATGGACAAGTTTAAGTAATAAAATTTCAACTGATGAAAATGATGCTCACTTAGTAGTAGATCTGAGATAAAATCCGGCTATATCTGCTGTGTATATTACAGCGTTCCCAGGCTCAAATAGGACAGCTCAGTGTCGTGTAATACAATGTTCCAACTTTGCTTTGCCACAAAATGAAGATATTTGGGAAAAGAAAATATTTTTCGATAAAAAAGTATTTATAATGGACGGATTCGTGTCTAACTATCGCCAAATTCTAGGTATGATCCAAATGACACCCAAATCCAGCAAACTAATGGACGCATTTTAGTCAGCTTTTGGATTTGTATAAGCGCCTCCAGGACCCAGGTGTATGCTGGAACATTAGTGGTACCTTAAATAACCAATTATATTTAAACATTTTAGAAAGTGTGCTGCTTTCATCGGCAAATGTATTATTTAAAAGAAATAATTGTATATACCAACAAGATAACTGACCTGTTCATACGGCTTGGTTAGTTAAGAATTTATTAGCTAGAAACAATATATATTAGATATCTACTATGGTGTTTTAGAAGTCGGGATTTAAATCCACAGAAAATGTCTGGGGATATATAGTCAAGAAAATATATGATACAAATTTCCGACCTGAAAATTAAATTGAGCTGTGGGAGAAGATAGAAAATATTTGGGAAGACATTAGTCCAGAGTATACCCATAAATTAATTTCAGTTCCTCTATGCCAAGAAGGCTCGCTTCAGTTTTAAATTTTAACGTTGTACCAGTTAAATATCAATCCTCTTTCCAAACCTGTTAATCTATTTCTCTTAGTTTATAAGAATTTTAGTGTTACGTTTATCACTACTTTAGTTATTGCTGATATTAATGTGTTTGTTGTTTTTTAATGTATATATTGTTGTTTTACTTGTACTGATATTTTGCAGTTATTGTTATTATAAAATATTCTTTGGGATGTTTTTTTTATTTCCATAAAGATGAAACTGTATACTAATGTTTTTGTGTTAATTTAATATATACAGTGGCGTATACAGGGGGGGTTTGGGGATTAACGCCCCCCCGAGCTGCGCGTACTTAGGATAAAATGATAGAAATAGTACAAAATAAGGATCTTTTTTCGAGAGTGGCGGGTAAAGCGCCCCCCAGAGCCAGTTTTACCTATAGTTAAAATGACGTTTTGACCTTTTTTTGTTGAAAATTTTCAAATTTTCATCATCTCAAAACACCCCCAGAAGCAATGTCTATATACGTCACTGAATATATATCTTTGAAAGTAACCTAATATAAAACAAATCCTTCAATTAGGTAAAAAAAACCTTAATATACCTTTAAAACCACTCAATCCGTATGGTTTTAATCTAGGTAACAGGTAAAAATGAAAGTCCGTATTACCAAAATATCATAAAATGAGGTTATATTCATTTGACACCGTACGGATTTATCTGACGCCAACTGAACCTTATTGTCAACCTGTTTTACATCCATCCATCAACTCTCACTTGTTCAGTTTGTCTGTGTTCTCTTCAATTTGTTCCATGAGTTACTTCTCCCTTGACTTCATGCAAGCGACATTGTTCTTTTTTAATAGCATTTAGAATTTTGTCTTACGTGCATTTGATATATTTCTGTTGTTCTTTTTGTCTCTTGGGCTTTCGATCATTTAAAATCTTCTCGATCCAATTATGATCTTGTTTCTGCCTCTTGGTTTCTTGTTTATTTACAATCCTGTTCTTCCTGTTTTTCTTTTATAATTTTAGCCTCCAAATTTTGTAGATATTTTAATATTTCCTGTTGTTTTGCTGTCTTTCCTCCTCCTCAGCCACTTTTTAAACGGTTAACCTCCTCATAAGGATATCATGCTCTACTTTTAGTTTGTTGTGTTGTTCTGCAACCTTCTTTACTTGTTCCTTCATTTTAGCAGTTTGTTTACTTGTATTATATATATATATATATATATATATATATATATTTTTTTTTGCTTTGTGTTCTTTGACCTTTTTTTTTCAATATATATTTATCCTAATTTTTCTTGGTTTGAGGTCAATACATTAACAACAAAATTAGTACATATTTTTAAACATATATTTCGTTTCTAAGGTGACGTTTCGACCATAGTTTTGGTCTTTTTCAAACCTAAAATTTGTTTAACACTATTTTTTTAAGTTTATAAAGTATTAAAAATTTTAGGACTTACCATAGAACGTAAAATAGTTGACTAAAAAGTATACATAATCCACATATCTGACATATACTACACATATTTAATTTACATTTTACAAATATTGTGGACGTTTATTACAGACAAATTACAAGCGACTGAGCGAACACTGTTATAGTAAAGATATATACAATTTATTTAGGTTGTTTATGTCTTTTTTGTCATTTATGGCGTTTTTGTTTTTTTGAATTTCAGCCATCTCAAAAAATTCTCTTTTTTTCAACTGAGGTTCGGATTTTAATACTTTCACTTGTTCGTAGTTGAAAGTATGTTTTTTGGACATCTCATGGTGTGTTAATGCGGTGCTGTTCTTTTTATCATATTTGTGACTTTTCAGTCTATTTTCTAAGTATTGGCTTGTTTGTCCAATATAAACACCGTTACAATTATTGCAAGGGATCTGATAGACTATATTGCTTTTTTTATTAATTGGCGTTTTCGATTTTAAGTTGCTGAAGTTCTTTGATAATAAGTTATAGGCTTTGTGACTTGTCGTGATGTTATATTTTTTAAAAAGGTTTTGAAATTGCTGGGATAAACCATTTATGAAAGGCAGAGAAATGTATTTTGTTTTAGGTAGATTTGATGTAATAATGGCATTTTCAGAATTATAATATTTATGTATTCTGCTTTTGAATAATTTATTTACTAATTTTTTAGGGTATTGATTTAGAGTTAATGCTGCTTTAGCCTTTTTAATTGCTCGTTCTCTGAATTCAGAGTCGGACAGCTTAATTGCCCGATCTGCCAGACCAATAATTACAGATTTTTTTTGAGACATTGGGTGACAGGAGCTGAAATTTAGGTATCGAGAGGACCAAGTTTGTTTTGTGTACCATTCCGTTTTAATTTTATTTCCTATATGATGTAATGTTAAGTCTAAAAAATTGATTTTGTTGTTCTCTTCGCTTTCAATTGTAAATTGTAGTCTTTTATGGTATTGATTAAATTGCTTTAAAATAATTTCTGTTTGGCCAGATGGGATTGCAGTAATACAATCATCGACATAACGATAAAAAAATGGTATATTAAATTCCACATTACTTAGAACAGTCTCCTCTAAATCTTCCATAACTATTTGGGCAACGACGCTTGATATAGATGCTCCCATAGCACAACCTTCTATTTGTTTATATAACTGATTTTCGTATATGAAATATGTAGAATTTAGTGTTAATTCTACTGCTTTAAGAAATTCATCTTGAGGAATATCTGTGTATTTTTTTATTTCAGACCATTTCTTTTTAATTATTCTGGTAGCCAATGAGATTGGAACGCTGGTATACAGGGAAACAACATCAAGCGATATCAGTTGGTAATTTTCCGGAATTTCTAACTGTTTTAATTTTTCTTTAAATTGATAGGAGTCTTTGATATAGTAATTATTTTTATGTACAATATTTTTTAAGATTTTTTTTAAAAAATTTGATAGTGGTGTAAACGGGGATTGAATGCATGAGACAATTGGCCGTAATGGGATATTTTCTTTATGTAGTTTAGGCAATCCGTAAATTTTGGGTGGTACACTATTGCGGATTTTTAGTTTTTTAGCAGTGTCGGGTGATATAAAAAGATTTTTTTCCCAAGAGTTAACTAATTCATTATTTCTTTTTTGATACTGGTTTGTGGGATCTTGTTTAATTTTTTTATATGTTTTAGTGTCATTTAATATTTCATTCATTTTTATGTTGTAGTTAGCAGAACTCATTAACACTGTTTTGTTTGTTTTATCGGCTTTTAGAACCTTTATAGAAGGGTTATTTTTTAAAAAACTTTTAGTTTTTGTTAAGTTTATTGAGTGTTTTTTATTTTTGTTTGTTTGATTTTTCAGTTTAGTTTTAAAATTTGTTAATATATTACAAGATTTTGCTCTAATTTCGTCTTTCTCTCCACCTCTCAAATGATTTATACCGTTTTCAATGTTACATAGTATATCGGTAGTTGGCAAAAGTCTATCATTATTTAATTCCGTTGCAAAATTAGGTCCTAAGCTTAAAATTTCCATAGCGTATTCTGGAATATTTTGATCTGTTAGGTTTTCTACCCACGTTGATGTTGTTTTTTGTTGAGGGGGAGCTTTTTGCTTTGAAATTAGGTGGTCCAGTTTATTTTTATTGTATTGCTTTATTTCGTGGAAAAGTTTTTCAGTTTTTTGTATATTGCGGATTTTAAATTTAATGAAAATTGTATTTGGTAAATTTTCCATAAGGCGATTTTCGAGATGCTTGAATTTATTTCGTAAATTTGTTATGTTTAAAGTTGTTTCTGTAATTAATAAATTTAATGTACTTAAAATAAATTTTGGTAAGACAAACTGGTTATATTTACGTTCAAGGTTTACATTTTCGAATTTTATATGAGACATTTTAAGATTAAGAAAGGTTGGTTGTAAGTTTTCTGTTTTACATCTCAATAAAAACACTCTTCTATTCTTTTGGTTGGCAATTTTTCGAGAGATGTTTTCATATTCTTTCATTTCGTTCACAATATGGCGTCCATATGTGCTTTCAATTGTTCTGTAGTTTAGTACTTCTTCACCCATACTTATATATTTTTTTTTTGCTTTGTGTTCTTTGACCTTTTTTTTTCAATATATATATCCTAATTTTTCTTGGTTTGAGGTCAATACATTAACAACAAAATTAGTACATATTTTTAAACATATATTTCGTTTCTAAGGTGACGTTTCGACCATAGTTTTGGTCTTTTTCAAACCTAAAATTTGTTTAACACTATTTTTTTAAGTTTATAAAGTATTAAAAATTTAGGACTTACCATAGAACGTAAAATAGTTGACTAAAAAGTATACATAATCCACATATCTGACATATACTACACATATTTAATTTACATTTTACAAATATTGTGGACGTTTATTACAGACAAATTACAAGCGACTGAGCGAACACTGTTATAGTAAAGATATATACAATTTATTTAGGTTGTTTATGTCTTTTTTGTCATTTATGGCGTTTTTGTTTTTTTGAATTTCAGCCATCTCAAAAAATTCTCTTTTTTTCAACTGAGGTTCGGATTTTAATACTTTCACTTGTTCGTAGTTGAAAGTATGTTTTTTGGACATCTCATTGTGTGTTAATGCGGTGCTGTTCTTTTTATCATATTTGTGACTTTTCAGTCTATTTTCTAAGTATTGGCTTGTTTGTCCAATATAAACACCGTTACAATTATTGCAAGGGATCTGATAGACTATATTGCTTTTTTTATTAATTGGCGTTTTCGATTTTAAGTTGCTGAAGTTCTTTGATAATAAGTTATAGGCTTTGTGACTTGTGTGTGTTATGTGAGAGAAAGACGAAATTAGAGCAAAATCTTGTAATATATTAACAAATTTTAAAACTAAACTGAAAAATCAAACAAACAAAAATAAAAAACACTCAATAAACTTAACAAAAACTAAAAGTTTTTTAAAAAATAACCCTTCTATAAAGGTTCTAAAAGCCGATAAAACAAACAAAACAGTGTTAATGAGTTCTGCTAACTACAACATAAAAATGAATGAAATATTAAATGACACTAAAACATATAAAAAAATTAAACAAGATCCCACAAACCAGTATCAAAAAAGAAATAATGAATTAGTTAACTCTTGGGAAAAAAATCTTTTTATATCACCCGACACTGCTAAAAAACTAAAAATCCGCAATAGTGTACCACCCAAAATTTACGGATTGCCTAAACTACATAAAGAAAATATCCCATTACGGCCAATTGTCTCATGCATTCAATCCCCGTTTACACCACTATCAAATTTTTTAAAAAAAATCTTAAAAAATATTGTACATAAAAATAATTACTATATCAAAGACTCCTATCAATTTAAAGAAAAATTAAAACAGTTAGAAATTCCGGAAAATTACCAACTGATATCGCTTGATGTTGTTTCCCTGTATACCAGCGTTCCAATCTCATTGGCTACCAGAATAATTAAAAAGAAATGGTCTGAAATAAAAAAATACACAGATATTCCTCAAGATGAATTTCTTAAAGCAGTAGAATTAACACTAAATTCTACATATTTCATATACGAAAATCAGTTATATAAACAAATAGAAGGTTGTGCTATGGGAGCATCTATATCAAGCGTCGTTGCCCAAATAGTTATGGAAGATTTAGAGGAGACTGTTCTAAGTAATGTGGAATTTAATATACCATTTTTTTATCGTTATGTCGATGATTGTATTACTGCAATCCCATCTGGCCAAACAGAAATTATTTTAAAGCAATTTAATCAATACCATAAAAGACTACAATTTACAATTGAAAGCGAAGAGAACAACAAAATCAATTTTTTAGACTTAACATTACATCATATAGGAAATAAAATTAAAACGGAATGGTACACAAAACAAACTTGGTCCTCTCGATACCTAAATTTCAGCTCCTGTCACCCAATGTCTCAAAAAAAATCTGTAATTATTGGTCTGGCAGATCGGGCAATTAAGCTGTCCGACTCTGAATTCAGAGAACGAGCAATTAAAAAGGCTAAAGCAGCATTAACTCTAAATCAATACCCTAAAAAATTAGTAAATAAATTATTCAAAAGCAGAATACATAAATATTATAATTCTGAAAATGCCATTATTACATCAAATCTACCTAAAACAAAATACATTTCTCTGCCTTTCATAAATGGTTTATCCCAGCAATTTCAAAACCTTTTTAAAAAATATAACATCACGACAAGTCACAAAGCCTATAACTTATTATCAAAGAACTTCAGCAACTTAAAATCGAAAACGCCAATTAATAAAAAAAGCAATATAGTCTATCAGATCCCTTGCAATAATTGTAACGGTGTTTATATTGGACAAACAAGCCAATACTTAGAAAATAGACTGAAAAGTCACAAATATGATAAAAAGAACAGCACCGCATTAACACACCATGAGATGTCCAAAAAACATACTTTCAACTACGAACAAGTGAAAGTATTAAAATCCGAACCTCAGTTGAAAAAAAGAGAATTTTTTGAGATGGCTGAAATTCAAAAAAACAAAAACGCCATAAATGACAAAAAAGACATAAACAACCTAAATAAATTGTATATATCTTTACTATAACAGTGTTCGCTCAGTCGCTTGTAATTTGTCTGTAATAAACGTCCACAATATTTGTAAAATGTAAATTAAATATGTGTAGTATATGTCAGATATGTGGATTATGTATACTTTTTAGTCAACTATTTTACGTTCTATGGTAAGTCCTAAATTTTTAATACTTTATAAACTTAAAAAAATAGTGTTAAACAAATTTTAGGTTTGAAAAAGACCAAAACTATGGTCGAAACGTCACCTTAGAAACGAAATATATGTTTAAAAATATGTACTAATTTTGTTGTTAATGTATTGACCTCAAACCAAGAAAAATTAGGATAAATATATATTGAAAAAAAAAGGTCAAAGAACACAAAGCAAAAAAAAAAAAAAATATATAAGTATGGGTGAAGAAGTACTAAACTACAGAACAATTGAAAGCACATATGGACGCCATATTGTGAACGAAATGAAAGAATATGAAAACATCTCTCGAAAAATTGCCAACCAAAAGAATAGAAGAGTGTTTTTATTGAGATGTAAAACAGAAAACTTACAACCAACCTTTCTTAATCTTAAAATGTCTCATATAAAATTCGAAAATGTAAACCTTGAACGTAAATATAACCAGTTTGTCTTACCAAAATTTATTTTAAGTACATTAAATTTATTAATTACAGAAACAACTTTAAACATAACAAATTTACGAAATAAATTCAAGCATCTCGAAAATCGCCTTATGGAAAATTTACCAAATACAATTTTCATTAAATTTAAAATCCGCAATATACAAAAAACTGAAAAACTTTTCCAAGAAATAAAACAAAACAATAAAAATAAACTAGACCACCTAATTTCAAAGCAAAAAGCTCCCCCTCAACAAAAAACAACATCAATGTGGGTAGAAAACCTAACAGATCAAAATATTCCAGATTACGCTATGGAAATTTTAAGCTTAGGACCTAATTTTGCAACGGAATTAAATAATGATAGACTTTTGCCAACTACCGATATACTATGTAACATTGAAAACGGTATAAATCATTTGAGAGGTGGAGAGAAAGACGAAATTAGAGCAAAATCTTGTAATATATTAACAAATTTTAAAACTAAACTGAAAAATCAAACAAACAAAAATAAAAAACACTCAATAAACTTAACAAAAACTAAAAGTTTTTTAAAAAATAACCCTTCTATAAAGGTTCTAAAAGCCGATAAAACAAACAAAACAGTGTTAATGAGTTCTGCTAACTACAACATAAAAATGAATGAAATATTAAATGACACTAAAACATATAAAAAAATTAAACAAGATCCCACAAACCAGTATCAAAAAAGAAATAATGAATTAGTTAACTCTTGGGAAAAAAATCTTTTTATATCACCCGACACTGCTAAAAAACTAAAAATCCGCAATAGTGTACCACCCAAAATTTACGGATTGCCTAAACTACATAAAGAAAATATCCCATTACGGCCAATTGTCTCATGCATTCAATCCCCGTTTACACCACTATCAAATTTTTTAAAAAAAATCTTAAAAAATATTGTACATAAAAATAATTACTATATCAAAGACTCCTATCAATTTAAAGAAAAATTAAAACAGTTAGAAATTCCGGAAAATTACCAACTGATATCGCTTGATGTTGTTTCCCTGTATACCAGCGTTCCAATCTCATTGGCTACCAGAATAATTAAAAAGAAATGGTCTGAAATAAAAAAATACACAGATATTCCTCAAGATGAATTTCTTAAAGCAGTAGAATTAACACTAAATTCTACATATTTCATATACGAAAATCAGTTATATAAACAAATAGAAGGTTGTGCTATGGGAGCATCTATATCAAGCGTCGTTGCCCAAATAGTTATGGAAGATTTAGAGGAGACTGTTCTAAGTAATGTGGAATTTAATATACCATTTTTTTATCGTTATGTCGATGATTGTATTACTGCAATCCCATCTGGCCAAACAGAAATTATTTTAAAGCAATTTAATCAATACCATAAAAGACTACAATTTACAATTGAAAGCGAAGAGAACAACAAAATCAATTTTTTAGACTTAACATTACATCATATAGGAAATAAAATTAAAACGGAATGGTACACAAAACAAACTTGGTCCTCTCGATACCTAAATTTCAGCTCCTGTCACCCAATGTCTCAAAAAAAATCTGTAATTATTGGTCTGGCAGATCGGGCAATTAAGCTGTCCGACTCTGAATTCAGAGAACGAGCAATTAAAAAGGCTAAAGCAGCATTAACTCTAAATCAATACCCTAAAAAATTAGTAAATAAATTATTCAAAAGCAGAATACATAAATATTATAATTCTGAAAATGCCATTATTACATCAAATCTACCTAAAACAAAATACATTTCTCTGCCTTTCATAAATGGTTTATCCCAGCAATTTCAAAACCTTTTTAAAAAATATAACATCACGACAAGTCACAAAGCCTATAACTTATTATCAAAGAACTTCAGCAACTTAAAATCGAAAACGCCAATTAATAAAAAAAGCAATATAGTCTATCAGATCCCTTGCAATAATTGTAACGGTGTTTATATTGGACAAACAAGCCAATACTTAGAAAATAGACTGAAAAGTCACAAATATGATAAAAAGAACAGCACCGCATTAACACACCATGAGATGTCCAAAAAACATACTTTCAACTACGAACAAGTGAAAGTATTAAAATCCGAACCTCAGTTGAAAAAAAGAGAATTTTTTGAGATGGCTGAAATTCAAAAAAACAAAAACGCCATAAATGACAAAAAAGACATAAACAACCTAAATAAATTGTATATATCTTTACTATAACAGTGTTCGCTCAGTCGCTTGTAATTTGTCTGTAATAAACGTCCACAATATTTGTAAAATGTAAATTAAATATGTGTAGTATATGTCAGATATGTGGATTATGTATACTTTTTAGTCAACTATTTTACGTTCTATGGTAAGTCCTAAATTTTTAATACTTTATAAACTTAAAAAAATAGTGTTAAACAAATTTTAGGTTTGAAAAAGACCAAAACTATGGTCGAAACGTCACCTTAGAAACGAAATATATGTTTAAAAATATGTACTAATTTTGTTGTTAATGTATTGACCTCAAACCAAGAAAAATTAGGATAATATATATATATATATATATATATATATATATATATATATATATATATATATATATATTTATTAATTTCTCCTGCTTAAAACCTTTTTTTTTTACGAACGTTGCTAAATTTGAAAAATAGCCTTCTTTTCTTGCAATAGTCAAATCACACAAAATTTGAATAGTTTAGAAGTAGAGGTTTCTAGAAGTTTCTTGGAAATATATCTAGTAGGTCTTCTTGGAGTACAAAACACGATAGCAATCTAACGGATCTTGTTTAGTTTCGAAATAGAACGTTTTAAAATGTTCTTGAAATGGCTCTGATAAGGTCTTCTTGAGGCCTGATGATGGCAATGTCAAAACTTATATCTTCTCTACTTTCAAAACAGAATGCTCTTGAAATGGCGCTGATAAGGGGTTCTTGAGGTTCAAAACACGATGGTCAAAGTCAAAACTTGGAATTTTGTTTAGGTTAGAAATAGCATCTTGTAGGAGCTCTTCGAAAAATCACAATCAGGTAAATGGTCATGTCCGGGAATAATTCTTAACATTCTCCTTCTGGTTCAAACACAATTCAAAATATATCACAATCGAGCACTGATCATGCTTTGAATTTTTTAATATTCACACTAATTTTCAGACAATGTCTCACTTCCGACACGAATTGTTGTGAGTTCTCTTTATAGTAACACATCTATTATAAGACTAACTCTCAATCGTTCCGGTCCTTATATATGAATTAGGAATTCGCACGTTTAGTTAGTTTCTGAAATGTATTAAATTATTTTTGTTTATATATTATTTTATAAATGCAATATTTGTACATAGAAATATAAAATGTCTAAAGAAGATCCAGCTTATTCAAAAAAGTGTAAAATGCATTATCTATTAATTCCACTCTTAAATTTTTCAGACCTAGCAGCTCTCCAAAAATCAAAAGTAACGGAGGGATAAAACATACCCACAAGTTAGAAACGAACGTATTTTGGAAACGATTATATCATTAGACGCAGACAGCGCTGAATTTTAATAAAATTGAACATTTTTGTACATTTTAATAACTTGAACAACGTATAAGTCTCAAAGAAACTATTGCAAAACTCATACCAACTATTTCCTTTTCTAGTACGTATTGAAAACGATCACCATTTAATCTTTTTCGTAATTTTCTCAGGGAGTAATTTATGTTGCTATTTAGAATTTTATTAGAGAGATTTTAAGACCTGCTGACACTACCTTGCTCTTTTATACGATTAAAATGCTTTATCAAGTAATAATCTTTGCAGGTATTTTAAGTTCTAATTCTTGTAATTAGGAAATATAGCATTCAAAATTAACTCTTAATTTAGAGCTGTAAACAGGCTTTAAAATTGTGAAATTAGAGCAAGACCGTAATTATTATTCGTTTATAGCATCCCGAGACCTATGTCAGAACCTTGACTTGTTTTACATGTAAGTTATGTCCAGTAGAACGATGGTATTCTGCTAGAAGAGACTGATTTTATTTATTGAAGATCTATTTATCTATCAACTATTTACACCAAAGAATTTTAGTCGCAAAAATGTTTGATCATTTTTAAATATTAATATTGAGTATTTGAATTCTAATATAGTTACATACATAATAATCATTCATCACTCGTATTTTAAAATAGTTTTACTATATCAAACACATTTTTACATGCAATATCCAAAAAAAAGTTTCCGCCTGACAGATCTAAAAAAGGGCCCTATAAGAAATAAATCAATATTAAAGAACAAATTGAAATAGTATATCCCTCTCATAAGAACGTAATTGATCAATATTAGAATCAGTGATGCGATAAATGGCAAATAAATAATCAAAACCAACCATAATTACACCAGGAAAGAGTTTTCATCGTGACTAGTGAATTATAAAGGGTTCTAACGGCTACACGCGTTATGAATTTTGGGACCCTTTATAAAAACGCGTTAAATATATAAGGGATATATAGGGTTAAGAGGATTTTATTTGTCAAATTTTATTCGGTCCAATACTTTTGAAACCACTAGGGTATAAAATGACCTGTATGCAACCCTGATTGTTCATCCTTGAATTGAATAAAGATTTTAATTATTTAATCAATCTACAGGCGAATTTTTTAAAAAAGGAACTGCTCTTTCCCTCGGGTTTTTTTGTATAAATATATTAGTGGCAGCACAGAGAAAACACATTTTGAAATTTTAGTATATTGTCACTACTTCAACCAGATGAATTAAAATATTTGTATACGTTAACAGAAATTAAGATGCTTTGTCAAAATAGTAATAAGCCAAACTATACGGAATATTTTAATTTGTAAATTCAAAAACAAAATTTCGTAAGATATCTTTTTTTTTTGTTCTACGTAAGTGCTTTAAACAGTTTTAATTAGTTTAAAAATACGTAAAGTATTTACTAATCTGTGACAATTGTCTGATATCCAAGAAGTCCCGTATCGGCAAAAACTATACAAATCTATAAACAGCTATTGGTTAAAAGACCACTAAGGAAGACCACAAAGAAAGACACATCTCGCAGACTCAAGTCCATAACTTACACTCTAACCATAGACAAAAAAACCCGTTGTCGTTTGTAAGAAATTATTTCTATCGACTTTTGGTATCAGTGAAAAAATGTGACGAACTGCGCTGGTTAAAATAAACAAAGTAGGTGTAATGGAAAAGGACAAGAGGGGTGGCCGATAAAGAAGAAAGGAAACTAAGGAGATGGAAGCAAATATAAGATTCAAAATTAAGAAGCATATTAATAGATTTTCAAAAGTTGAATCACACTTTTGTAGAGGCAAAACGTCTAAGATGTACCCCCATTTAGACCTCTCCTTGCCTGAAATGTTTTTATGTTCCTTGAAGATCTTCAGTCGCAGGGAAGTAAAGTTGCATGTAGTTATCATACATACAGGAGTTTTTAAAAAGCAAAATTTATCATTTTTGTCTCCCAAAAAAGACCAATGTTTTCTTTGCCTTACGTATTTGGAAGGAGATGCGCAAGCTAAAGAAAACCTGAAAATCTGATATGATTTACACGTTGTTGGAAAAAATGGCAGCTTGGCAAAAGAAAGCAGCAGGCAACAGAAGACACAAAAATATTGTGCGGTGTTTTTGATTTACTACAAGTTATCTATGTTCTAATATCGAAAGAAAACGCCTTTTTTTTAATCCTGGCTGTCAACTTTTAATTTCACGTTTTGTGATGTAGCGTGTAAAGATTGTTTTTGTTTTGTTTGAAACGAATCTGTAAACAAACGTGGATCTTCTGAGATTCCAAAAGTCAAATTTCTAATAATTTGCTGATGGCTGGTATGGACAGAACAAAAACAGCATTATTGCTGCACCGTTACTTTATTCTTTATAAAAACTGGACAGCATCGAACGAATTTCTCTACGATTTTTCGAGACGAACCACGGGCAAAATGAGGGTGACTCGGCGCACAGCAATATCTGGTAACGGTGATATTTTTATCCCATCTATACACTTTTGTTAAATTAGCCTGAAGAAAGCATCCCTATAAGGTATATAATGAAATATATCGATTTTAAAGATTTTAAATTGTTATCAAAAAGGCTTTTCAGTGTAACTTTAACTTTAACTTTTAAGTGTTAAGGAAACCGTTACTGGCAAACACCTAAAATGGCCAAACATTATGGAAATAATGGTTAACAAGAATGAACAAATGAAATTTTTTTTGAAAAATAGTCATGTCCAAGATGAATACGATGGTATTACCCGAAAGAGCTTTAGAGGTAGTCTTTCGATTTCTTCTTTAAACAAAGAGCCTCGAAAGATTCCTAGAAATAAATACGAATACTTAATTGCACATGATATTGCATGAAACAGACATTTTATTATAGCATTGGCGTTCTTAGTTTTCAAAATGGTTACCAATATTAAATTTGTTAACAGACATGAAAATGTATTTCTTTACTTCAAGTTTTGATTAAAATACAATTTATCCGAATTACCTGATGCTTATTTTCATAATAATAACCTCACCTAAGAAACAGTACTGTATGACGTATCCAAAATGTCAATAAAAGAAAATCTCACAAAATGACGTATCTACATATTTCAATAAAAACTCAAAAACTAAAAAAAAAGATTAACTATCAAACAATGAAATAATATAACAACATATAAATGCCGCATAATCTCAGAAATTCCTATCAGTTTGAACATAGTTATAAAAATTACAAGAAGTTTAATACAGGAAATTTTTTATTTTCTTCTCTCCTGAAAAATTTACAAAATGCGAGTTACTCCAGTACGTGAGGTAGGAAACAATATGATCATCTGTTCATATTAAAGAGAAATTTAAGAGAAATAAACTAAAATATTGTTTTTCAGGCACGAAAAATTCGTTTCACGTTTCAAAAGCTTTAATATTAGTAACCATTATTAATTTAAGTTTCAGCATCATTTCAATTCGTGGGTAGTAAATATATTATTTTAAATAAAAATATCTGCTCTAAACACCAAACATAAACTCTCCGTAATTTGTGTATATTGCAAATAGATTAATTCATACACAATCGAGTTGATTTGTATAATTACTTAGTAGCTATCTAATCTTTCAACTTCCTGCCTTGTGTTGCTTCAAGTTCATTATTACCTTAATTATTTATAAAAACTACATCTTTTTCATAAAACTTGAAAAAAAAAATAAAAAAGTCATCTAACTTAAAAATAGTTTTTCTACGAGGGTGTTTCTCGCACTATCGCAAAGATGAAATTATCACTGTGACGTTGAATAATTGTGTTGTTGATTCACCAAGTTACCTTTGGTTTCTATAATGATAAGTTTTTATTGACTAGCTATAATTGATTGAATAATTTGATTAGCTATAATTTGCTACAAACAACAGTCAAATTCAAATTTATTCAGATTCATATGATATACATTTGTAAACTTAGTTGCTAATATTTTAAGCAGAACTATAACAATAATAGAATGTATACAAATTGAAAAGTCTTTCACGATACTTTGTTTCTAATTATGCTGAATTCTATATAACACAAGACACAAATCTTTGCAAAAATATATACAGTTTTAGTCAGATGTCTGGAAACGGTCAAATATCTCAAAAACCGCTCAACCGATCTGAACCATATGTGGTGATTAGGCATTACCGAATTCCCCCGCATACCGCAATGCTGTCAGATTTTCTAAACTAACCTAACCTTTTTTTCAAATCAAATGATATATTTTTTAAGCCTGATTTATTCCACGTATTATCCTTAGTATAACTCCAAAATTGCAAACTTTTATCTTAATCCGTTAAATGTTAAATTTATTATTGTTTTCTAAAATACATCGACAAATTAGGAATTAAAAAACTAAAACTAAAATAGTTTAATGATTAATAGGATGTTGAAAATATTGCCCTGCTATAGCTTGACGGTATCCTAAACGGTCAATAATCTTTCGAATAGTGTTTTGGAGCCCTTCCGTGGGTATTCCTTCTATTTCAATTATAATCCTTCCCATTAGAACTTCAAGGTTCTCGGGCTTCGTTTTGTACACGGTCGTTTTTAGGTGACCCCAAAGGAAAAAGTCAAGTGGATTTAAATCCGGTGACTTTGGAAGCCACTTAACAACCCCCCTCCTCCCAATCCAGCGTCGACTTTAAATAATTTCTAACAGCAACTGCAAAATACGGTGGAGCCCCATCATGTTGGAACCATACGTGGCCAAAACCATTAAGAAAAATATCATTTAATGCTGGAATAATTTGGTTTTCCAACAGCTGCAGATCATTAATATTTCATATTCATATATTCATATTTCCTTGAAAGAAAGTCCAATAAGGCGACTACATAATATGCCAGCCCACACATTGACTTTTTCGGGAAATTGCGTATGCCTAAACGGTTTCTATTTATCATACTTGTAACAGCAATTGTTCTACAATTCTCTTCGTTAGAACGGTCACCAGCTTTAAAAAGTGGTACAATGACTGCACTTTTCAAGATATTAGGATATATGCCTTTTTCAAAGTATATTAGATAAAAAAGAGGTCTAATAGGACGTCTATGGTTGTCCTTTAATATTTTAGAAGAGATATTGTCCTCTCCAGAAGATGACTTCATTTTTAGTGAATTTATAACCCCAATAACCTCATTTTCAGTAATAGGATACCAAAAAATTGAATTTACAACTCTTTTATTAGGAAATTGATAGTTATTACGAATTATTTTATCAGACAGATTTTTACCAATAGTTTTGAAATGATCTGCTAATATATTAGCAATTTTTTTGCTGTCATAAATAAGTTGTTGATCTTTGTGCTCGATACAGTATATTTCATTATATTTGTTTATCATTAGTTAGCTAAAAAATTAAACTTGGATTTTTTTATTAAGTTAGTAAGCCTAATCCTGTATCTACGAAATCGCTCTAGTGCTTCTACATTAAGTGTATATTTATTAGCTATCTTTCATAGTTTATCCCTATTTTTTATGGAGTTTACAATCCCCGCAGTAATCCATTGCTTCCTTTTCTTTATTTTTTTGGTTTTCTAATATTTTATAGATTTGGTGACACAATCTGACAATGTATGGATAAAATTTACTGGCTGCTAGTAAACTGAGGCAACAACTGTTTGGCAGAATTCGCACGATCGCAAATTAACGAACTTCGTGGGGTTTAGCCGTCGCCGCTCGCCGCGAGAGTTGCTAATCAACCAAAACCAGTGGATTCAATGTTTATTTATCTATTAATTGTTTTTTTTTATATTTATTATATCGCAGGTGTACGGCAACAAAAAGCTTCCTGACAATCCATTTATTCAGTTGCGATGTATTTTACATCAAGATTCAAGAAACCTACACTAAAAAAAACTTTTTTTATCTCGTTACCCTCGCAAACAAATTATTATTTGTATATAAATATAAAAATAATAAATGTTTTTTCCTAAAAAAAGATCTTTTCAAGTACCCTTAAGCTCTTTCTGGACTTGATCATACCCATTGTTTATTTTGAATGACCTGATATTGAAAACTTGGGAGGAAAATGAACAATATGCTCGTATAAGAAGAATATAGAGGGTGTCCCAAAATTAAAGGTACAAAATAGAACTGCAAATTCCTTGGATAAAAAATATTGAGAATTGCCCTAACTTAGCTTAGATCAAAAGTTAATAATTTATAATAATTTATTTATAATAAATTATTTTATTAATATTTTTGCATGAAATTTAGAGAATGAGAGTTTTTGAAATGAGGAATTTGAATTTGTTGATAATTTTGATGTAGATCGTAGGTGGCAGTACTTCGACTACAAAAAGTAAGTGTAACTTTTTTGTGCCTTACTGTATTTATGTTTTTATTAAAATATATCTTTTCTCGTGTTTTTTGTGTTTTGAAGCAAAACGTTTTACCTTTTAAATGTCGTTCCAAGCAACTATTTTTAAAATTTTTGCCTTTAAAGTGCACAGTCTGCTTTTCAAAATATTTAAGGTGGATCTATCGCTGGGCTTTCACCATTTCATTTTTTTCAAGATATTTATTCAAAAACAACTTTAATGTGCTAAAATTGACAGTTTTCAAGTGTCAATATTTCGCAAACAGTTAAAGATAGCTACAGGACATCATACATGAAACATATCTAGAATTTTCCTTAGAGTCCAGAAATGCAATAATATACAGGGTTTTCCATTTAAAAAGTGAAGTTGATGACCCAGTATAATCTAGTATTAGCTAAAAAATACAGAAGTACAAATAAAAATCGACGTCTCCCAGCGTTTCTATTTAAAGTTCACCTTTTCATAGATATTCCTATTACTTCAAACTTTATCAGCAAAAATTAATTTTACTAAAAATTATTATTACTATTTTTGTAATATAATAAATTATAATTATTAAAAATGTATATCAATAAACAACGAAAAATGTTTACTTGTTCTATCCTATTTCAACATACAAATTTATGAAAAATACAAACATGTTCACAGAAATAGAAAATGCCCATATATACTACGAAGCAAATCGGCAAATAGTTGGAAATTTTACTGATATGCGTCGATTAATATACCGATATGCCACTACTAAAAGTTCCATATTATTTCACGCCCTACATTCAAACAAAACAGCCATGGATACTCGGGCACGTTCGGCTAAACAGGATCAATTGTTGCCTTTGGTTAGGCTAGCCGCGAGTATAAAATTTTCGGTACAAAAATTGATATCTTGACCTTAAACGTTATTCCAGTTTGTGCTGCAATGTGGTTTTGTAAACTTTCAAAATTTTTTTCTTTCAAATTATTTTCATTTTTATGCAGAACTATCACCGTCGTCCAAAAAAATACTAAATTGTGGGAGAATGGTCAGTCAACCCAAATTAAGAACAGACTTAGTCTTACTATGAGTCAATTTACTCCTCCAGAAAAAATCATCAGGACATGATTTACATCTAGTTGCAAAGTTTATCTGACTAACATAGCTCACAGCATTTATAAAGTTTAAATAATTGCATGTGGTAGTATTATGTGTATCTAGCAAAGTATTAGTATCCCCAGAAAAAATTTCTATTGGACATTTTTCAAATGATTTATTATAGAGGGTTTGCAAATCAATGACAAATTCGTCGGCATTCAGGGAGGGAAGTCTGTAAACAGTAATTAGGCCCATGCGCACATTATTTACAGTAAAGGTAGCTCTCAGAAATTTTGCAGCTCCAGCTCACGCAAGGCTGCCATTCAGTCCTAATCATCGCTATAGCACCATAACACTTATTATACTGGCTATTATTATAAAATATATCAAACCATTTATAGCAAAGATATCCAGATCATGAACAATCCCTGTCTCGGAGAGAATGATCACTTCAAAGTCCGGTAGACTTTGCCTCAAGAAAAGCTATCAAGTTATCATAGTTTTTGTAGATGCTACGTTGTTTTTTAAATTCCGGCTTCTCTAACAAAAAACAGTGTAATTTTAGAAAAACTGATCTCGATTGATTGAAGAATAAAATAAAATTCCACGACCTGATCGTCACCAAAGCAGATAAAGGCTCTTGTTTGGTAGTTATGAAAAGAGTTGATTACGTGCAGAAGGTTGTAGACTTCCTGGACTCTGGTGAGTTCCAGAGTATCAATAGGGACCCCACAAATTCATTCTTTGTGAAGGTTAAAGGTGTTCTTGATCAAACGTTGGTAACTTTGGAATATTTTAAAACCTCGAAATATAATTTGTATCCTATGAACCCTAGAACGACTTTGCTCTACGGTTTACCTAAGGTACATAAGGAGGGAAACCCTATCAGACCCGTGGTGTCTTTTGTTGACTCACCCTGTTACCGTTTGTCTTCGTGGCTAAATAAAGTTTTGAGAGAGGTTACGGGTTTTCAGAATACTTACTCCACAAAAAATTCGGTAGATTTGGCGCAGTACCTCAAAAATGTTGACATTCCGCATGATGCAATATTAATTTCCTTAGATGTAAAAAATTTGTTCCCCACCATACCCCCCAACGAATGGATTAAATCGGTAAAGAGTTTATTAGACAAAACTGCCCTACCAGCACTAGTAAAGGAGAATCTCGTTTCTCTACTCTCCACCGTACTGAACCACAATTTTTTCAAATTTAATGGCTTATTTTTTAGACAGTTAACGGGTCTAGCGATGGGTTCCTGCCTTTCCCCTTTTCTTAGTGAGATTTTTATGAGTGATTTGGAGGCAAAGATTATGAAAAGCCGTTTTGCCAACCATCTATTAGCTTACAAGAGGTACGTAGATGATATATGTAACGTGTGGAAAGGAAACAATCAGGAGTTGACCGATTTTTTGAATTTTGTTAACTCCCTTCATAACAAAATAGATTTTGCTCTAGAGATGGAGAATGAGGGTAAATTACCTTTCTTAGATTTAATGTTAATCAGGAACAATACCAAAATAGAATTTGAAATATACAGAAAACAATCGTCTACAGATAACGTTATTCAATTTAGTTCCATTTCTCCTCACTCACACAAGTTTGCAGCCTTCAACTCATTTTTTCTATCGGTTGTTCAAAATACCTCTTTCCAGGGAAGCTTTCAATCAGGAATTGCAGATTATAAAACAAATTGCTTTCAACAACGGTTTTCCTATCCACTTCATCAATAGACTTTATTTTAAGTTTTTCAATAAATACAAACTTTCCTTTAATATTATTCACTCTAAACCAACACTTAAAAAATGCTTCAAAGGTTTAACATTTTTTGGTAATATTTCAATTTCAATTTAACATTTTTTGGTAATATTTCAATGCAGGTGGAGAAGTTTTTCAAACATTTAGATGTCTCAATTGTTTTTAAAACAGTGAACTCACTTAAGAGACATCTAGTAATGACCAAAGATAAGACTGAACATCTCTCAAAATCAGGGGTGTACTCATTGGGCTGTGGAGATTGTTCTGCTGTATATATCGGACAATCAGGGAGAAGGATTTCCACTAGGGTCCGAGAACATTTTAGCCTTTTCGATAAATATAAAAACACTGATATCACTGAGACAAGTCGGCTTTTGCTAACCACTTGCTAACAACTGGACACCATTTTTCTATACCAAACAATGTAAAGATACTACACGAGTGTCCAAAGAGTAAAAAACTGGATTTGTTAGAGAAGATGGAAATTACAAGGGCTAAAAGAAGCCCAGTTTTACATTGTGTTAATGATGTCTTCAATTTCGACCCTCAACTAATTTTTAATAATCTTGGCACTAATATTAATCAGCAGGAAGATAATGTATAAATTATTCATTGGAACTGCTGGTAGAGTGTTGGTCAGTATCTTGGTGTGTCACGCCGGAGGCTCGGGTTCAATTCCTGGGTATATCAATAACCTTTTTTTATATTTTTTATTTATATATTTTTTTTTGTCTTTTATTTGATTCAACTTTTATCTGCGCGTGTCAATACCTTAGTTTCTTAACCTCATCTCAGTGTGTATTTTAACATGTGACGTTATAGTTGTTTGATTTGTTCTTGTGATTTTAGTTAATGTCGAAGGTCTGTTTGAATTTTGTATATTTATAGTGATATTTTTTGATTGTTATATTAATTGTAGGTCTGATGATGCCTGAAAAGGCGAAACACGTGTAACCGCATTATACTCTTTTTGACTGAGACCGAGACTTTGTGTCTTATTTCTAGTTTAGTCATTTGAAACTTGGTCTCTTAGAGAATATGGACGCTTTCTTACAGTATCTGGTGCTTATAATAAAAACATATTTTTATGGTACACTGTATAGTTAGTATACATTCCTTTTATAAACATAAAAATATAAGTAATAATCAAAATTGTATGTACAGTTGCGAACAGTGGCGGCTCGTGGTGAATTATATTGCGAGGTCAATAACAAAATTAAGTTGAAGCTCAGGTCTACTCTTCGTTCTTTAGAATTGGAAAAATGCTGAATGACACGTTCGTTAAAATTGCATGCACATTCCTTTTATAAACTTTATAGTCTATCTTGGCCCAACTCCTTAACAAAATTTATAAGCTCTCGAAAAACCCATGGATTTTCAGACAAAGCCGTGTAGTGCCAGCTCGAATGCCCCACAAAATTTTACACAATCTATAACATAGTTCACCGAACATTTCATGTGATCTGCAGAAAACGCATGTCTTTTTATTTTTTCTTTTAAGTGTTTTAAGTCTTTAACACCGATTTTGCACCATAATGAGTCCGACGAGGCCTAGAAAACAACAAACAAATATAACAGTAAAATGAGTTTGAGACTTTACAAACACATATCCAGTTAGCTAAATCGTACATACTTTTGCCAAAGTTTCAATGAACGTCTTTATTTTTGTTTTTACTAGTTTGTCGTATACTAAGTTCTGGCAAATTGCGACCACTTACCTTGAATTCGGTTATTTTCTCAAAATTAAGTTCGTTAGCACTCTTTAGTTGTTTAATTTTTTATTTCATCTACATTCACAACTCAAACATAAACCACCTTGAAATTGGTTATTTTTGCAAAATTAAGTTCGTAAGCACTTTTTAGTTGTTTATTTTTTTTGCGCTAGTTTCATATTTCATTTGCTATCACGTTCGACTACCGCTCGGTAGCTGTGAAATCTTCAGGTACTTTCGTCAAGCTTTAAAGTAATCAGAGCAATTCGGACTGACAAGCCTAGCTTCGTATAGCGTATTTTATTATATCTAAGGAACGCAACCAGACCATTCGAACCGCCGCGCGCGGCTAAGGTTTAATTAATTATTAATAATTTATTTTCTGAAATATTTTTGGGAGGTCCTTGACCAAATGACCCTATAGAAGAGCCGCCACTGGTTGCGATCACAGAATCCGGGCATCTGCTTGCCACTTCATGTCATTTTTAGTGAGTTTTGGTACATCAGGCTTTTACACCTGGTTTCCACCTTAGAGTAAGAATTAAAGTAGAGATCACAACTCATTCATAAATCACGTTAGGGGTATGCGCCAACACGGTTCCCCTATTTTTCACATTCTATAGACCAATGTTTACGATAAAACAAGAAGTGGGGATGGCCCATGCCCAAGCCGTGGCCATTTGTTGACGAATGCCAGTGACGGCGTGAGTTTTCACTTCCCGCATAAGGAAATATCATTAATCGTGAAAAAATTATCGTTCCCGGTTTTTACAGATTCTCTTGTTTTTCCACTACTGTCGGTCGGTCGGTCTGTTCCGGTATAGCTAAAAAATTACTCGATTAACTTTAATTTTATTTAATTTTCCACAAAAATTACGTCTGATATAAAAAAAAAAGTGGTAAAATATTGGTATGAATTCAATATGGCGAAACAAAACGACGACCTGTTAAAATATTTGATGTACGAAAATGTAGAAATGGGCCATGCTTCACTATCGTTGACAAAAAGAAGGATTCTTACCTATTCCTTAATAAGTCAAATAGGTATTTTTAGAAACTTCAAAGAAATAATCGTGCTCTACTTCACTATCTAAAATCAAACCATTAAGTTAGGTAAGTTTAAAAGGAAATTAGTTATTTGTATATTATTAAACTTTAGTTTCTAGTTAGGTTTGCCTTATGTCACTATCATTTTGTAATTGTGACATTTAGAAAAATTATTTGTTCAGTTGTTGAAAATGTCATCTTAAACCGGTAACTGTCAAGTTAGACCTTGTCTAAAGTTAAACCTCTGTACTGAATACGGGTGTTACAGTTTTAAACTAAAATCAATGCTTTTAACGCGCTTTTATTGGCTTCCTATTCGTCTGATTGTATATTTGTATGTCTGGTTCAAATCTTGTAATGGATTTTTCAGCACTTACATTACCGATTATTTTCAAATTTGACATGCATACACTTTCGGATATAAAATATCCGATTTTTTTTAGTCAACGTTTAGAAATCCAAAATGGCGGCGCCAATACGACCGACGAATTTTGTTACTTGTATAGCCAAAACTGAAAATCAGTGTCTAGGAAAATTTAAAAATGTTAGCATTTAAAAATTCAACATAGCGGTGTCAAAATGACAATGCCAACAGGTCGGACGGATGATTTTAACTTTTGTGGGGATTATTTAAGAATGCACAACAAAAATCAAAATGGTGGCTCCAATATAGCGAACAAATTTTGTCATTTGTACAGATTCGGCTGAAATATCAGTATCTAGAAGTATTTAAGAATAAAAGTTATGCAATTTTAGTCAATATTTGAGAATTAAAAATGGCGGCACCACCATAGCAGACTAATTTTAAAATGTTTGCAGATTTGATTAAAATTCTGCATTTAGGGGTATCTAAAACTGCACAACAAGAATTTTTGTCAACATTTTAAAAATTCAAGGTTGTAATGGCAACATGGCAGCGGAAGTTTAACATTTGTGTAGATTTGTCTGAAAGAAAGAAGGAATCTGGGGGTATTTGAAAATACGTATCATACATTTTTAGTAAATATTTAAAAAATGAGAGCAGGAATTCCTAGAATGCGAGCGTATTTTAATATTTATACAGATTTGATTAAAAATCGATATTAAGCGAGCAATTCATACATTTTTAGTAATAGATATTTAAAATGGGGATGTCATCAATCAATCAATCAATCCGATAAGTACTTTTTTCAGATATTTTTAAACAATTAGGCCACTGTTTTGTTCTCCCATTTTCAATTTGTCTCAACATTTTTACCAGTTCATCCCTATATAATATTTGATTTTTGAGCAAAATTTTAACATAATCGATGTAGTAGTTTTCTGCATTGACACACAATATTTTATTAGGCCGCCACTTTGGATTTGTAGTAAAACTTATTAGACATGTCAAACCTAATTTTTCTGCAAAATTTGGATAAAATGGATAAGCAGTTTCTTAGTAATATTTTTTTAACATTTCAATAAACCGCCATTTTGTTTAGCCATATTGGATTTTTACCAAAATGTTACCACCATCATCATATGACCTTTAATTTTTAAGCAAAACTTGAAGTAAATAGGACAAGCAGTTCTTGAGCTTTGTCGCGGACAGACGTACAGACTAACCGACGGAACTGAGAAAACATGTTTTTTTGTAACTAGAATACTTTCCTCTTGCGAGGAAAGTAAAAAAAAGCGAGCGCAATTAGATACGAATAGAATAGCCAATTGTCATATTGTTTTTCCATGTTAATAGCTAAAATTTAACAAATAAAAGATTTTTTTTAATTTTCAATATCCTAAATCTTAAATTCTAACCAGTTTAGAACATGTTTACGAACCCATTTTTACTTTTAATACCCAAAGAATCACCATTTAAATTCCTTTACCTGACAACACTTATATAAAAAATTGGCCAACCTCAAGTTAAATTTTAATATAGTATAGGTATATGCTATAATTATTTTAATTCTCTGATAGGAAAAAACTATTGTAATCGGCATTGCTTCTGAAGATTCTCACATGACCTCCGACGAAATAAACGTTCTATTATACTCAGCCGGATTGGTCAATACGTCATGTGACCCAAAATAATAAGTGAATAAGGTATCTTCCATTAGACATGTCTCCTGGAAATCTTGCTGTTTACTTAGTGATTAAAAGAAAATTCGAAACTTAAACGGTCATTTTTTTACAAACCCACATTGCCGCATCATAGTTAGGTCAACTAAAGCTCCTAGTTTCGCAATGTCCGAGATAAAGTAAATAAAACTTATTTATTAAATATTTAAAAAATTAATGTTCTTCTAATGTCACCGCACCTTTAGAACGCTGCTTCTTCGAGTAAGGCAACATATAATTAGAAGATCCATATCAACAAATACACAATAATACATTAAAACACATGCAGTAGTCACACTAAAAAATATTTTTTAGCCAATTAATTTCTTTAATGTTAAAATTTAATGTAGTTCCACGACCCGCAATTGGTTTTTAGGCCACGCCGGTCACGTGACCCTATAACAATGTTTACTGTAGACTATTATACTTTTTTACTATAAGGATCCCTAGTCAATGAAAGTGGGATGGTCTAGTACGTGGAGTTGTCGATCGGGTTTGCCATAGCTAACTAAAACTCTTGTTACTGGTGAAATCTGATCTGAGACTTTGGGTATTTTAGTTTGTATTTTACTATTTTGCAATAAAAGTAATTTCTTTATACTGCTTAGAAACTAATACTGGAAATACAGTACTGTTCTTTGTATGAAAATTTTATTGCATCATGTTTAAACATATTCACCGTAATATAAATTGGTATAAACATTGGTGTTCCTGGCTAGGCTTGGCATCGTCGTACGATCGACCTACTGTGAGGTAATCTTGGCAGTGGCTAAATCTGTAAATAATGAACTCTATTTTTATTCTTCCTCTAAGGTTTGCATTAATTTACATTCCAGTAACAAAAAGTAAGGCACTCGCTAAAAAAATAACTACATTGCCCATAGAAATTTATTTTAGAGAAGTTGCCTTGCCCTGCCATAGCTAACTAAAACTCTTGTTACTGGTGAAATCTGATCTGAGACTTTGGGTATTTTAGTTTGTATTTTACTATTTTGCAATAAAAGTAATTTCTTTATACTGCTTAGAAACTAATACTGGAAATACAGTACTGTTCTTTGTATGAAAATTTTATTGCATCATGTTTAAACATATTCACCGTAATATAAATTGGTATAAACATTGGTGTTCCTGGCTAGGCTTGGCATCGTCGTACGATCGACCTACTGTGAGGTAATCTTGGCAGTGGCTAAATCTGTAAATAATGAACTCTATTTTTATTCTTCCTCTAAGGTTTGCATTAATTTACATTCCCGTAACAAAAAGTAAGGCACTCGCTAAAAAAATAACTACATTGCCCATAGAAATTTATTTTAGAGAAGTTGGGACTGCTGTTTAATTCTAATTGATATAAAAATGACTTAAATTGTTATCAAATAATATCAATAATACTCTAGTTCTGACATTGTCATCATGAGTATGTATTACATCGGTTTTTATAAGTATATTTACTACTGGAAAAATCCTGTGCGCGGATTTTTGTAATCGCAATTGTACTTATTCACTACTCAGTGTTTATTGAAATATTGAAACACACTGAAAAGTTGAAAATGCTTTCAGTGATTATGCAGTCATTTCAGCTCAGGAACATCTTTCCATTATGTAGTAGAATGAGATCAGGAAGATGGAGGAAGTCACATAGGTGGTATCATAAAATGTTTTTAAAGAGTAGGTTTGGTTGTTCCCGTAAAGGACAAACGAGGGCACTGGGCCTAGTGGGGTCTAGGTGATTGGAATCTATCTAGTCATGCAGAATAAAATTATTTCAAAAAACAATACGATAAACGTTGGTAAACTGCGACAAAATTCAACCAGTTAGCATTTAAAATGCCAAATGTGATTTTGCGAGGCATCTGCAAAATTTGCCTGAAGTATCTATCGACTTCTAACTGAACAAAAAGATATTAATTTGCAAAAGTTTTTACCTCATTCTCAAGAGTATTTCTTCCTCAGGACACTGAAAATAAATAAAGCACTTTTTACCTAAGACAAATAAATTTGCCATGGTGCGTTATTTTGTCCTAGCGCACTACGACTGAATAAATGTATACCTAGTAAAAAGAAAAGTAGCGGAAACTCTATAAAGTGTTTGAAACCCTCTTCGAAATTTTAATATCAAAAGGTTCTGATTATAACATAAATGGATATCTTCTATTGTAACTTAAATTATTAATGGTGTCGAGCATAACGGTGAAGGAATGTAACCCCATCGAATTAGTTATTTTTAATGAAATATGTTACGAAATACAGTAAATGTTCTCTTTTTATAAGTAGTATGTGATATTAATTAAAAAGTACGTTAAAAATAAATGTTTACTTTCTGCTTAAAAAATGCAAACAGCGGAATAATTTATTGCATAACAGATGGCTCTGGATATGAACAGTAACCAACATCATATGTAGAGTTCTGTTTGTCTTAAAGCCAAAGATTAATTAAAAAAAAATCATCTGTTATCCTGTAAACATTGGCAGGTACCCGTAGGCTGCTAGATAGACCTGGCAGTTTTGCTTTGTTCTGGGTATCACCAACAACATATTTATTTTCTTCATTCTTGCAGATATTATCATTTTCTCTTTAGTCCATAGCCTATATCAACTGTAGTCAGTTCTCATGAAAACACCCAGGCAGAAAAGCATTTTATTTTAATCGAAAGACCTGGATTTCTTACGAAACATAGTTCTTATATGTAAAACTTTCCCTCCAAGGGGTACCCAGGTGTGTGACAAGTATCAACTCCTCCCCTCATTGCCCTTGACTTAACTAGATAGCAGTACACAGCTTAGTTTTTACGAGTTTAATTATAGTCTTTGCATGCGCCTATTTTTGGATAAGATGGGTGTGGGGATTTCAAAAAAAGCAAAAGTTTCTTATTCTAGGTTAATTTCCCATCAAAAATCAGTATTGAAACTAAAGAGAAAGAGAATTATCCCATACACATACGTCTTTCAAAAAATAGGCTTTCAAGACAATTATTACTATAAAAAATATGCTTTAACATATATGTATTAACAACATACACTTAAACAATTGCAATAATAGCATTGACGGTCATATTTCCCAAAAGTTAATTCTAAAAATTGCTATATGTAATAATAAATACCAAATATGAAAACAGGAATGCAATAATTGCTAAAAATTCATATTGCAGATTGCAGGAATTTTGTAACCACTTGTCCGTGTTTAATCCGAAAAGCGCTTTTGTGCAAACCGTCCTCCGGTTAAATAAAATCATTCAGCTAATTGAATTAGGGCTTTTATCGTCATTATTCAGGGCGATGTGAAATTTAAAATACGATACTCTCGTCCCGGTTTGAACTTGTTCAGCAATAAAATATGAATTTATGAGTGGATAATATAAAATTTAATCCATTCATATAAAGTGGGCCCAATTCAGTTATTATTTTTATATCTGTGGATAAACCTTTAAACCTAAGATACCCTGGTTATTTTAAGTAAAGAAAGTTTATCGACACGGGAATTAGGGAAACCCTCCAAAAGACCAAACACTAATTACATTGAAAAACAGTTTTTGTCAAACTTCCTGAATTTTTTATAGTGTTTACAGAGTCACTTAAAATTTTAGACAAAAATTAATAGTCAATATTGGGATGAACTGGTAATATTTTGGTAAAAATCAATTACACCGGCCTAGTGAAACATTAAAAACATTATTATTATCAAACTTTTTTGATATTATGATATTTTTGCACAAAAATCAAGTGTTACATAGAAATGAACTGGTAACATTTTGGTGTGAATTTAAGATAAGAAAACTAAATGGCGGCCTAATAACATATTTAAAAAATAGGCCAAACTACTTATTAGGTTGATTTCACATTATGTGCAAGCATTAGTATGAAATAGAGATAAACTGCTAAAGTTATGGTAAAATTCAAGATGGCGGAACCAAATAGCCGCCAAATATTTTTTTAAATCAACGTAAAAAATCTAAATCAATTGACTTGAAATTTTGCAGAAAAGTTAAAAGTGATATAGAGATAAATTGGTGTGTTAATGTACAAGCTACTTATTGAAATTATTTTAAATTATGCCAAAAAATCAAGTGTGACAGGAAGAAACGGGTAAAATATTGGTAGAAATCCAATATGATCCAACAAATTGGTGCCCAATAAAAATGTTTGAAAGGATAGTATATATTGTTAGTAAATTACATTTACAGGTGTAAATAAACAATTATACATGTTTTCATCCATCCACTGTATACCAAAATACATAGGTTTTTAATAAAATAAATAAAAATCAAGATAACGGTTTTTATAATTACGGAATTTATATAGATCTCACCCATCGGTTAAAACATTCAGAACATCAAAATTATTACTGTAAAAAATATTGTTGTTTCCAAGGTAAGGTACATATACATTTATTTTAATAATTTACGCTATAGTTGTTTTATTAAATGTTACGAGTACAAAAATATTTTAATAAATTAATTGTTCAATAGTTAAGTATTATGAATGTTTGTTTTGTTACGTATAGTACATGTTAAATATTTGTGTATATTTGTTGAAAAGTACTAATCCATGTATTATGTATATTTTTTAGACATGCAATAAAATGCTCTTGAAAATGCTTCAAACAAGAAGAGAAACGTCGAGCTAGTTGCAGAAAAAAATGTTTCATTAATCAAACCTATACCCAAGAAAAATAAAAACTTTTAGTATAAAGTATGGTTTAAGAACAGTGTAAATATATATATATATATATATATATATATATATATATATATATATATATATATATATATATATATATATATATATATATATATATATATATATATATATATATATAGGAAGTAGAAAAAGATTAACACGGCAAGAATAAGTTTACATTAGAAAAATCGGTAAATTTCCTTTACCCAGAACTTCACTCGTAGTGAATATTTCCTTTTGTTGGGAATAGTCACGGGCGACCAGGGATGGCCCGAAGGGCAGGCAAGCCAGGCCACGGCCTGGGGCGCCACCATGCGAAGGCGCCGGGCTTTTATGACGATGTTTACGAAATAAATTTTACTTACTATTCGCGGTTTCCGAGGGACATTAGTGAAAATAATCAAGGTTGTCGTCGTCGTTTCTCTCTCTTTCATTGCAATCGCATTTTACCCAATGGAGAAGCAAGCTTCAGAAGTTGGCTTCAATATTCGAATTCTGAGAATTGTGTATTTTGTTTCTGTTGTCGAATTTTCAACGACTAGCCAGTTTCCAAACTCGCTACAGGGACTGGTATAAATAATTGACATAATATTTCTGATTATTTCATTTCATTAAGTCTCATGGAACTGCAGACAGAAATAATTTTCAATTATTTTAGATTGCAAGCCAACTGTAACTTGGAAATGAATAACTGGCGTGGACAGGGATATGACAATGGTTCCAATATGGTTGGAAAGAATAAAGGCGTGCAAGCTAGGCTTTTAAAAGATTTTCCAAGAGTTTTTTTCAATCCTTGCGGATGCCATTCACTTGATTTAGTAATTCCAGATGCTTCGAAATCTTCGGTACAAAGCATTACACTATCTGGAGTTCTGCAAAGACTATTTGTACTTTTTAGTGTCTCTACTAAACAATGGGGCATTTTTTAAAAAAATGTCGTAGGTCTGATAGTTAAAAAACAAATTTTTGAAACGCGATGGGAAAGCAGAATTGACAGTTTAAGAACAGTTTGTTATCAATTTCCCGCCATTTGTGATGCACTCTCAGATTTACAGCAAACATCAGATGATCAAAAGCAATCTTCAAAGTCTTTGGAAACCCACATGTGTGATTGATTACGAATTCTTAATAACCTTGATGGTATGGTATGATGTCCTCTTTCAAGTAAATTTGGTGATAGATTTATCGACCACTGTAAAGTGCCTGGGAAAATGCAAGACTTTTCTAATTACTAATTATTATATATATTATTATAATCGACAGTCAAGATATATGGATGCGACTTTAAAAGCGCGGGAAGTATGCGAAGAATTGGAAATAGAAACGGAGTTTAAACAAATTCGGTTGAGGAAAAATAAAAGACATTTTCAGTATGAACACGTAGATGAAACGCCTGTAGATCCTGAAGGCCGCTATAAGTCAACAGCTTTTTATCCTCTATTGGATACTGCTATTAATTGTATTTTTGACCGCTTTGCGCTGCTACAGGCCCATAGTAACTAATGGTCTTTCCTCTATGACATGCAAAACATTTCCGATAATCGGGTCATCCTACAAGAACAGTGCAATACCCTTAGTGATATTTTGACAATTCCAGAATAGCATGACATCGACGGGAGGCAACTATGTGATGAATTATTTCACCTGAAAGCTTGCATCAAAGATATTAGTTATAAAATACCATTGCAAGTTCTAAACCTTTTACTTAGAGAAAATTTGTATGAGACTATGCCGAATGTTTGGATTAGTTTTGCGCATCCTTTTAACAATTCCAGTGACTGTGGCTGATGGCGAAAGCAGCTTCAGCAAATTAAAGTTAATTAAAACGTATCTAAGGTCATCAATCGGCCAATAGCGGTTAACATCCCTTGGAATGATCGCTATAGAGAATGAACTTCTACATTCTATAGACTTCAGTGAGCCTATTAAGCAGTTTGCCTTGCAGAAGTCCCGGCGAGAACAATTCCTTTAAATAGTACAGTTTATTATTTTTATAGTTGATAAAATGTTATGTTAAAACTTACTTAAATACACTAGTTAGCAAAAATTATATAATTTTCTATTGAATTAATTAGGTAAAAGCGGGGGCGCCAACTTTATGTGGTCCTGGGGAGCGCCAGCTCCTCGGGCCGGCCCTGCGTGTGACCCAATTTAGTTTACTGTGTACATACTTATTTAGGAACACATATCTACTATCTTTTCAAACATTTTTATTGGGCGTCATTTTGTTCCATCATATTGGATTCCTACCATTATTTTACCAGTTTCTACCTAAGCCACACTTGATTCGATTTTAGTTTATATCACATTTAATTTTTCTGCCAAATTTAAAATCGATTGAATAAGAGTTTTTACGATGATTTTTAAAAAATTTAAATGAACTTCATCAGTTTATCTCGATGTCACACTAAATGCTTGCAGAAAATTTGAAATTAATCTAATAAGTATTTTGTTCAGGCCGATTTTTAAAATATTTTATTAAGCCGCCATTTTGCTTGCTTTCTTATTTTTATACCAAAATGTTACCAGTTACCTCTTATGTAATACTCAATTTTTGTGCAAAATCTAAGGCAAATTGGATAATTAGTTTTTTTAGTTATAATTTTGTTTTCATTAGGCCGCCATCTTGTTCCGACATTTTGAATTCTTACCAAAATATTACCAGGTTATATACCCTAATATGAACCTAAATTTTTTAGCACACCACAGTTTCACTAGTTCATTTCTCTACCACACTTGTTTATGACACACTTTTGAAATCAGTTCATTAAGTAAGCTGAATTTTTAAATATTTGATTAAGCCCCCATTTTGTTCCGCAATCTTGGATTCGTACCAAACTTTTACCAGTTGATTCCTACATAATACTTGATTTTTGAGCAAAATGTAAGATAAATTAGATAAGCACTTTTTTAGTAATAAGTTTTTTGACATTTTACTAGGCCGCCATTTTGTTTTGCCATATTGGATTTTTACCAAAGTGTTACCAGGTCATCTCCATATGACCCTTAATTTTTTACCAAAATTTGAAGTCAACCAGGTAGATAGTTTTTGAGCTATGCCGCGAACAGACAGGCCGATGGAATCGAGAACATATATTTTTCGGCATCTAGGAACCCTGAAACGTAAAGATCTGGAAAAATCTCGGACGGTGATTGTTTTACGATTACAATACTTTTACGAGGGAAGTAAAAAGGAATTTTTTGGGATGACCGCTAAAACAGAAAGAAATTTTGCCAACTATAGACCCGTGTTTCTGTCATTAAATACGTGCCCCGATCTGGTTTTCCCTCTATTAAATCTAAAGATCTTGAAATTCAAGTTCAAGGAACATTTGCTGTTCAACCAAAGCAACCACTTCGAATATTATCGGCTGATGTGGGTGTAGGTAGATCATCGAAATTATAAAAAAACATACATTTCATCCGTACAAAGTTTACCTTGTGCATGAACCTAATGAAGATGAACCATATCGCAGATTCCAGTGTTGGGAAGAAATATAACATTTAATTGAAACGCAACCATATTGAATGAAAATAAATATCTGTTATGTTTATGTTATGTTGTTGTGTTATGTGATAAAGCAACTTTCTAAACGGCATAGTCAAGACATATTTGTCGTTAGTGGAGTGATGAAAATCCTCACTAGTTTAAAAAGCTCATACACAGTATCCTCAGAAACTTAACCTAGAGCTGGAATTATGAAAAATAAGGTAAATCTATTTTTTTATTAATTAAACTCTTAACGGACCCTTATACATGCAACTGTCAGAAGAAACAAAAACTCAGTTTTTGAGCAGGATGGTGCGCTTCCTCACTTTTATTTACTCGACAGAAATTATTATCATACGAATTTTCTGAGCTGGATTGGACGTCGTGGAACTGTTGAATAGTCAGCTCGGTCGCCGGACCTTGTTCGGATTGATTTCTTTCTTTGGGGTTACTTAAAAGAACGAGTGTTTTTGTGTTTTGCCCAACAATTTACAAGAACTATAACAAAAAATAACTGATATTTGCCTCAGTGTGACGCCTGAAATGGTCCAAAACGTAAGAAGGAAATTTGAAAGTTTTGAAATGTTTGATATTTGGTTGATGACTGATATTTTTAAAACCAAAAAAATAGCAGCCTGTTACATGTCTCTTGTGTCACCCGGTAATGACAAATTTGACTCTAAAAGCAACCCCTAAATTTTTAAAAACAAAAAATTTAGAGAAAATAAAAAATGTTTAATACTCCTTAAAACTTAAATAAAAACGTTTACATTTAAATTAGTTTTTATGTTAGACGGGGTCGTAAAATACGTACATGACCCTTAGGATCGCTAGATATTTAATTAATCTTAACATATTATTTGCACACCCTGCATATTTTCTAGGTAGTGAAAAAAAATTATATCTCAAGAAATATTTAAAATATTAACAAACACACGTAATTACTGTATAATGTTAATAACATGCTGATTTATGAGACGTCTAAAATACGTAGAAGCTGGAAGGATAGGTGTCAATATTTTTTTCTATATTGCAAGGTAAACCTAATAGTCCAAGACGACACTGCAAAATTTTGGGTCGCTTCCAACATACATATTGATAATTCATGGTTAATATGATAGTAAATATGTATATTATTTAATTAAATTAGTAAGAGTAACTAAAGCCTTGTTTCTCTGACCATTCAAAACATGAATGAAATTTACATCAGATGTAAAAGAATTAAGAGTTAAGAAAGTTAATAATACCTTGATGTTCCTTACCCTACCTAACTAAAAGTAGCCGGTAGACCGTCGGTTTGAGGTATTTAACTATGTCATTATGTGAAATATAACTTCAAAATTTGCAAAATATAGATTTCTTAATGTTTTTTCATTCACCTACCTTGCTATAGTCCTTATTGAAAACAAATCGTATTTAGTTTTGTTTTGACAAATATTCGGTATGTTCTTGAAAGTTGGAATTTATCAAAATATAGCCCAAGAAATTTTGTACATTCAGATATTTTAAATTATTGAGATTGTGTTTATTGGATAATGAAGTTTCTCTTTCCTCAACCTATTTGTATCAAACCTTGCTTGTTAAGAATACGTTTATTTTGGTTAACCCATTCTTTTGAGTTCGTATATATTTGACTTGCTCAATTTGTTAAGCTTTCAAAAGTGATAGCACCTGTATCAAGTTAGTTTCATCTGCAAAATTAATTAAATTACTATCTATATTGTCAAATGTATTGCATAGGTCTTCTTGAAGTATAATAAACAGTACCCTGAGCAATGGTAAATAGCACTATTTTATATATACAACTGTAATAATAGTTAAAAATATAAAGATTTGAAATTCCTAAATAATTACTTCTTAATACTTATGCAAGAGTTTTTATTTATATTTTTATAATTACGACACACATAATATACCCGTTTTTTAATTTGAAAGAGGTCACGTCTCAAAATTGAAAAAGAAAAATAATGCGCATGCAATTGCTACTTTTGGCATGCATTGTTACCAACTTGAAAATTATCAACACTAAACAATGTTTAAAAATGTTTTTTTTCTAATATGGTAAAAAATTGAAAAAACGGTATGAAATACTAAGACATTTAATCTCACTCGCCCCTTAGAAAAGGAGACCCAAGCACAGACCTGATTGTTTAGCACGAGTCGAGGGCTTATGTTTTAATATACTATTGTGAAATATACTACCTATGAACATATAAATAAAATAAATAATATTACTTGTTTATTTAATTTTCTTGTTGAAAACTCGTTCTCACAACATAATTACATCATGAAAGTTATATAACCTTACTTTTTCATTTCAAACTTCCAAGTTAAAAAAGGTCTTCGGTAAGGTAAGCGAAATACCTCTAAACTATCCTCCCGGAGCTGATCTGCCATGTAATTTCAGCCACGTAGGGTGAGGCAAGTCAAGTTTATATTATCTTACAGGTATTCCTCTACATCTGACATAAATTTCATTCATGTTTTGAGTGGCCAGAGATACAACGCTTTAGTTACTCTAATTAATTTAATACACTTGCGGCTAGAAAAATGTTGGAAAACCAGCGGTTGCAGTGCCGTCTCCGCTTATACATATTATACCAAATATTAGATGCTATAAGAGTACAAGAACATGCAGACTGGCACCTGCAGTAGTAAGTTATGATGTGATTTTCGTTTTTTATTCATGTGCAATCTACACTCAATTTACTTAAAACTACTACTTCCTCTCCAAGGGTCACTTATTCTGTAAGCATCTTTTAGCGTCATTCTTTTGGATAGCTTAAAAAAGTACGGATTATATAAATAATTATCACAGAGCTAATTAAGAAATTATGGCTCTTGGGATTAGACCATGTCATTTACGATCTTATGAAGTAAATACCTCTGAAGGTGCCTCGTGCAATCGAAGGCGAAACATCGGAAAATTATTCCATTTTGACAGGGTCTAACCCTCATGATTTCTTAATTAACCATAACTGTGAAAGCTTTCATTCTATGTTAACATATAGCTAAATACATTGTATCACAGATTTTTCTAACTTAACCAAGAATTGTCTCTTTTAGTTTGTAAATAAAATAGTAAATGTAATTCGACTATCATCATTTTAAAAAGATCTCCCACTGGAATGTACAGATACCTCCTGCGTTCAAAAGTTGCTATTTTATAGGAAAAAGAAATGAAACAGTTGATGCAGTACTTTGTAAAGTGTTTTACAGCTATGTAAGACCTACCATTATTTCTTAACGAATTGCAATATTTTATCAATAATCTATCGAACTTGTTTTAACTATTTTGCAATCATGTAAACATAATTTAATTTTACCATGACTCACTCACCTTGCATAATAGTAACAATATTATTATATTGCTACCCGAGTGTTAACGCAGTCATAGAAAAAATAATTATTGAACTTAACTTACTGTTAATTTCAATTCATTTTGCGACTTCTCTCAGTTTTTGAAAATGACATATGTAAATGGTATTAAAAAAACAATATTTATGATTTTTTGAAAAAGGAAAATCTGGAAGATATGTTTACAATCCCACATTTGATAAAGTACATGCCCAAGACGATCAAACGATCCTATTTCTAGATAAAGCTACAAAGCCTGCCTCATTTAAGCTTTTATACTTATATTTTTTTTAAATAAGTTATACCTACTAGACTAAAATCTGGTTTGAGTTGCGAGTTAAAAAAAATAAAAATAATATCGATGTTAAAGATTATCAAAAGCGGAAAACGATACGCAACACTATCGTAAGCTTATCTAACGAAGGTAAAAGTCTAGAAATCATTCTCACAGGAGGGCACAACATCTTATTAACCAACGAAGAAATAAATGTCCCCAATAAAAGTCTTTGGCTTTATTGTTAAGATTATCGTAGTCATTATTTTTTCATATTTTATTTTTTTCTGTTTCAAAAAAGTTTATCCTTTGTTTATTGAAAAATTGTAGGCTTTGGCTTATTCTGTTATAAAATTTAAATAAATTGTATTTCATTTTTTTTCAGGGACAATCGCCGAGCTCTGTGTTCGACTAAATGTCCGGCTTGTTCGCTAGATTGATCTAGATCCTAGTCTTCTTGAGTCTTGCACAAAATCGATTCAGGTGATTATTTTTATCAGAAATATTAAAACACCTACACGAATAGTGATGTATTAAACTTGCATTTTCGACACTAGAATTAAATGTACAGGGTAATCCGTTTAAACGCTGTGACATAAGACGTATATTCTTGAAATTTGGGAATTTCCGTTTTTGCGAAGCTCGAATATCTAGGTGGTTTGAACGAGAGTAAAACAGATTGCATATTCATATCTTAATTCGTAATCTTCTTCATTCTAGAATCAACATATTTTGTTCTAAGCAGAAGTAAGTTTTTCTGATTTACAAAAGAAAATCGAAAAAAAAACGATTGATGTCTTGTTGATTGTGCAGTTCGTTTTGCCAGAAGTCGAACCATTTATATGTAGCCTCTGAAACTGTCAATTTTGAGTTGTCAATAATAATGACTTAAATATTGTTCAAGATTTTATGAACGCACCTTATACAGGAAAAATTAATTTTAAGGTCAAGTCAATAAATACAACTAATTAATGTGAGATCTTTTTATTTCGACAAGTAACCATCACAGATTAAATGAGAACAGTCTAAAAGGTGCAATATTAATCAACACAAAACAGTAAAAATGGTTCAATAATGAGTTAGCATTTGTACTCGAAACCATCACAAACCAAATGATACAAAAAAAATCACTACAAAAGCGTTTGGAATGATTTTGCCCACCGAACCTTAACAACATGAGTTAAATTACAACCATCAACTAAAATGCGTTTTTATCTAATATTATGGACAGTTGACGACTGATAAATCCGTACAGCTTAATTGCTTCATTGTAAATTGTGCTTCGTCCTCCTATATTATTATTATCAATTATCACCTATAATAATTTACCAATGAAAATCAAGGAAATAAATAATCTGAAAGAGTTCAAGAAAGTACTTAAAAACTTTTTCCTGGCATAATGAGTCAAAAATGTACGTATTATATTTCTATTATTTGTTGTTTCTGATGTTAAACATTTTTTTACATTTTAATATGTAGTTCTCTTTGTATTATAAATATTTTCTTTTTATTTTTAGTTTAATTTATTTCCCTTTAAAGCATTATAGTTGGTTGGGAATAAATTAATAATAATATTTACCTGATTTACCTTTCGCATTTAACAGTTATAACAGTAGATGATTAATTGTTGTTGACGTTAGCGTCGAGTGAAACAATGTTTCGACTTAGAAATCGAGAATCCGACACACAATATTTTTTTAAGTGATAAGGAACAAAGGGTGGGGCATTGCATTGGAATATTTGCGGCAAAATGCAGATTTTTATACTTTTTGATGAAAAAGTATTTCAGTCTAGGGATGTACAGATAGATTCATGTCTAAAGACCGCCAAATTCTCGTTACGATCCAATTTATATGTAAAACCGTCAAAGCAGTGGCCGTTTTTCACTCACCGTTTGGACCTGGGTAAGAGCTCAAGGTCCAGGTGTATGCTGGAACACCGGTGGTACTTTAAATAGCTAATTATAATATTATATTAAGAAATTTTGGGAAATGTGCTGCTTCCATCGGCAAATGTATTATTTGAAAGAAATAATTTTATATACCAACACGACAACTGCCCTGTTAATGATTAGTAAATGATTAGTTTGCTAGAAACAATATTAGATATCTACCATAGGGTTCTAGAAGTCCGGATTTAAATTCGATAAAAAACCTCTGGGGATATATGGTCAAGAAAATGTACGGAGCAAATGTCCGTGCCTGAAAACGAAACTGAACTGTGGGAAAAAATAGAAGATATTTGGGAAGTCATTACTCTAGAATATACCCATAATCTTATTTCCTCTATTCCAAAAAGGCTTGTCTTAGTTTTTAATTCTAACGGTAACAATTAAATATTAATCCTTCTACATTCGTTACTGTTACTAAATTACATTAGTTTATTGTTGATTTTATGTGCCTGTCATTTTTTAAATGTCTTTATAATTGTTTTAATTGTATTTTTTGATAATGAGCAGTTATTGTCATATTTATTTTATTTGTATAAGTAAAACAATATTTGCTTTTTAGGAGATTTTTTTTATACATCTGTAAATTAATTCTGTATACTGATGGATTTAATGTATATCTTTGAAAATAACAAATCCCTCATTTGGAAAAAAAAAGTTTAAAACCACTAAATATAGGTAATCTAGGTAACAGGTAAAAAAGTATGCATTGCCAAAATATCATGAAATGTTATTCAATTGTTATTGATGCCAGCTGTACCTACAAGAAGCCGACTGTGACATAATTACAAAATAAATAGTGTAAAAGATACATTTCAATTATAACATATCTATGATTGTAATGCATATGAAAATTTTGATCGATGTTTTGATTTTAAGTGATTAAAATGCACATTGACTTTTCTATAATTATTTCTTGTTTCGTATATCACCTATAAATAACAGGATATAGTCAGAGTAGAAGTAAAACTATTATCTATATCTCCAAATATAAAGTAAAATCATGTTAAATTTGAATCCTGTTTAAGTACGACTTTTACTTGTTTACTAGTTAAGTATTCCCTCTTAGAATTAAATAAAACGTGCTACAAAAATTTTTCTTAAACTTGTTAATATTAGTATTGTCACAAAATACGAACCATATATTTAATAAAAGCTTCAAATGAACAATTTTGAAATGAGTACCTCTGAATAGTGGCTTAAATGTTCCTACTGTGTAAACGAATTATTCTATTTTACAATTTTCCCACAGTTAATATTTTTCTTGTGCTCAATTATTACTATAGACCCAAGCTAAATTGCAGGAGAAGCAGCGCAACGTTATGAATGAATCCACAACACTGGATAGCCGAAGAGAAAACAATTTATTGGTGCCAACAATATAAAAAACTACAAAAGTCAATAAAATAGTACCATAGCACAGCTTCAAAATAAGTAAAAAAAAGTAAATTGTCCTAATTTTAGCCTAAAAAACTAGTGGCCAAAGTACAGGAGGAACGAACATATAGAATTCCAATATGGCCTAGAGATAATTTTTTTACAATTAAAATGAATAAATAAGATAAACCTTAATATATAAATCTATGTTAAAAATTCCTAAATGGTTAAATTACTCCATAGAATAAAATCACTTTCCAAGCAGTACCTTTTTTATTTCAGTTTTAAACCTAATATTTATCAATGACTTAACTTCAGCAGATGGCCTATGGTAAAGTTAGGATCATATTAATTTGAAGAATATCTATATCATTGCCACGCCTTGCATTATAATTAAGTATCTGATTCTGCATTGTATAATCATTTATATTTACCTTGCCTAGAGTATGCAGAAAGCAATACCCTGCACTTAGCAGAGTACTTGAAACAGCGAATATAGGATTCCCAGATTAATGGATCTAAAGTGAAACTGAGAAATTTTACAGAGATCTTATCACAGAAAATGTCCTCTGAGAGAAAACAACCCAATGGGTTTTATCAATACTGAATCCCAAATGATTACTGATAAACATGCATAGTGCACGTAAAACGTCTATAAACCTCTACAAAAATGTATTGTTGAAAACTTTTATTTATCTTCACTGGTATGTTAGTTAGTTAGTATGTTTGGGTCAAATCTTGCAAGGACCTTTTGAAGCAGTTCCGTTGTCGAAATTGACTAAGATTTGCTATACATACATAAAGCCGATGACAATACAGCATTATAGTGTCCAACCATGAATATCCTATACAGGGTTCGTAAAAAATGCTAAAATTGGAAATAAAATAAATGTGTTAGATCAGGTTATCGGAATTGACTGAGATTTGGTATACAATCGTGACAATATCATATTGTGGTGTCCAGTCGTGAATATGTTAACAAGGTGCGTAAAACATAATGCTAAAACGTGCAAAATAAAATAAATGTACAAAATTTTGTTAGAAATGCTTTTATTCAAAAACTTTTGAACTGAAAAGAGGAAGACATCTACATCTGATCCGACAGTCAATCAGCCTTTAAGATAATCCTAGAACCCGGAATGAGCTCTAAACTCAACTTTTAATGATTTGCAGGACTTTGTACCAAAAGTGTCGTTGGAATAAAACGTGGTATTATCCTTGGAAGTACACACATTACGTGGTATTATCCTTGGAAGTACATTGAAATTACTATTAATAGGTCTGGAGCATAAAGGATTAAAAGGAACGAAGATTAAAATAGATTGGAAAAAAATATTGATGATTCTCAGATAATCTACATGTTTCCTTGAACTAATTTATATATATTTTCTTAAACTTCGACCTATAATAACCCCATTCCTTATTTGAGATATCATAATACAAGAAAATTTTACAAAAAAAAAACATAAGTACCTAATTCCCAGTTTACCCTATATTTTATAGCAATTTAACATAAACGAACAAATAACTGAATTGACAGCATCAGATTATATATTTAAAACTCCATTTTAGCTGATGGATTTAACTTATTAACAAAATATCACAAAATATTATTAACTAAAATCTAATAGAGTATTTATTCCTAATGTAAAAATTATAAACCTTATAAATGTTTGGTGCCATAAAAAAAACTAATAAATATCGCCGACAATTACTAAAAAAATACAAGTAAAACCTAAATAGGACGAGCATAGATCGATGCACTTTACCATATCTTTATTTCTACAAACGGCAATAATGTTTTCAATATTTTCTACTGTAATGAAATACTTTGATATCTAAAAATGCCTAGTGTTTTTGAGAGATAGATGATAGAGCTGTAATTAATGTTATTATTTAGTATAGCTATTTAATAGTCATGACAAATAAAACCTTAATACACAAAGTAACATATTAAATAATAGAACAGATCGAATAATTTAATTGAAACCAGTAGTATTTTTTTAACTGGAAAGTATAAATATTTAGTAAAATTTAACACAGTTATATAAAAAGTTATGCTGAAATGTAATAGCACTCTCTGATACTAAAATAGTTACTCCTAACGTTTCCATCATGAACATCTCAATAAAATATAAGTCTTTCACCAATCGAGAGATTAATTGCCCTTAGTTCTGCAAATTTAATGTTAACACAAAGTTAGTGTCATTTATTTACAAATAAAGGAAAAAAATCTATTAGAAGCAAAGTCTGTTCAAAGGACGCAAGTACGGTTTGACCTCCATCTTGGCTTCGTGAAAGGATGAACATGTGGAGTTTCTGCAAGCCGCAGCTACATTATGAAATAAAAACCATCAAATTTCATATAAGGTAACACAGGCCGGAAACCTCCAAGGCTTTGTCAATTAAAGAATCATGGTTCTTGCGATTAAACGAAAGTAGGATCACTCCCCCGGCATTTCCTTTGATTCCACAAACACTATCAGACATCTTTACTCCCCGAGATCATAACACTGAACATTTCAGGTGAGATATATGCTAGAGAACTACTATGGAAAATGAAACAGAAAGAAGCTATTAATGATTTTACTTCCTCACCTACAAGAAAAAATTAGAAATAAAACGAGCAAAATAATTTGGAAAAAAGAGGCAAAGGAGAAATTTACTCCCGCTTAAACTCGAATACAAAGTCAGGTATAAGAAGTACATATAATAATGTAATAAAACTATAAATATGTTGTATTGTATTACCTCTAAAAATTCATAACGTATCTAATTAATCGAAAATGAAATTTGATATTACTTGATCAGAAAGAAGTTATTAATATCCAAGCTGCTCCGATCTACGCTAAGAAATATTCACAATAAGCACCATCTTACAATGGTGATTGAAAGTTTGAAAGTGTTCTTCAAAAACATAGAAAATTCAGAATATTGATTTCTTTCAAGTGGTTTTCAATGTGTACAAGCAATATAAACATTACAAAAAATACTAATAGTTTCACATGTAATTGTCATAATGGCTAGTTCTTACCCATAGCTTCCCTTGCGTATTAATATTTTAAAACAATTATATCACTATTTTTTAACAAAGGTATTATTTACTCTCCAATAAACTCGCCGATCGTTTAAATGCATTTGTTGATACTGTTCATAGCAACTATTTAATCATTAAACAAGTCACTATTCCAATAACAATTTATTTTTTACTTCTGTGTTCAAATATTTTTACTGTTTCAATGGAAGATATTCAGAAATAGATAACTCACGTCTAAAGGGGAAAATGGTGCATTGTAATGAATAAATTATCATTTTCTATAGAGATTATGTTTATGTCAAAAAAATGTTATTACCTACTTGTATATACTTTTTTTTGTCTGCTCTTGTAAAAATTTTATTTTTCGGCTTTCTTTAGATCTGAATATACATCTATTATTTCAAGAAAATAAGGTATCTTTTACTAGTAGTGAAATCGAAATTGCAAAAAATGAAGTACCTACTTTTGACGCTGCAAGACCTTTGAGGGCAGAAGTTGACATGAAAATTTTCTATTCCGAGATCTAAAGTACTTCTCTCCTGCTTACATTTTTCTGTTGTAAGTAGTATTTAAATAGTGGATTACAATAGCGGTATACATGAACGGGCGATGGTCAATCAAACATATGGTGAATAGCCAGGTAATTAAGTGAGTAAATAAGTCAGACCCCAGTGATGTATAAAAAAATAAGATTTAAGTATAACAACAACAAAGACAAGCGTAACCCGCCGATCGCGCTCGGTATGTTCACTTTTTTTCTAACTGACGAGAATTGTCCTACTCAATAGTTGACTGATTTTTCATCAAAAATTGACAAAACCGCAAAGAGTTTGACATTTTGCTTGTTGTTGCAAACAAATTAGCCATAGCCTACTGCCTATTAATTGGACACAAAAAATAATTATAAAACATCTCGACTTTTGAGCTTGTTTTTCAAAATAACAATACATGTATAAATTTTTGAAAATCCCACATTATTTCTAATAAATATAAAGAACTATATACACGATCTCCCATTTAAAAAAATAAAGTATTGTCCGATAACATTTTGACCTGACCCTGTTAACTTATTCTGAAGGAGGTCTGAATTCTAAAAACCAAAAGGGCTATAATAACTCTGTTGGTGCTATCTTTAATTTCACAAAAAAAGACCCCGCAAAAGTGCCGAAAATAGGATACCCTGTACAAATAAAAATGTAGGCAGGTCCCACTGTTTTTAAAGATGCGCCTTCCAAAACTTACTTTCTCGAAATTTAATTGTACCTTTAATTTTTTTTTTATTTGCCTACTTAAACATTACGAGACGTCGTCATAAAGGGCACTATTCTAATTGTCATCTAATATGTGTTTTTTTATATGATTACGCCCTAATAGGAGAACTCTATATATCTGTTCTCTATTAAAATATGTAATAAATAACTATATGTCAAAATTTAGCAAAAATGCTAAAGGTGGATTTGTTTAATACATGTATAAATAGAAATAAAATAAAAATGTATTACACCATTAAAAATTTGACTTTCTGAGAAGACACAACTCTCATTTAAATGTACCTATCCTTAAAAAAATAGTTTAAAAGCAATATAGCCGGAAAGAGTTACTTGTTTACAGTTAAAAAAATATATTTAGGTAACCACTAAACGACCACGCACAAATCTTATGAAAAATCGGCTTATATATTGTATTCTTAATTTCCTGAGCAAAGGACACCATGGTCAGATCAAAATCGTACGAGCCATTTTGGAAATATACCCTTCCGAATGGCTCGTTTAGAGAAACTTAGTGCAAAAAATAGATAAATTATTAGTTTTAAGTCCATATATCAGCAAAATGTGTGGTTAATCACACAACAAATGGACCAAAAATTTAATTTTATGTTCCGTGGTAAAAAAAATGTAATTTTTACATTAAAAACCCCTTAAATTTTGTACATTACAGTCGGTTAAATTATATTTGTCCCTTTAAAAAAATACATAGAAAAAATGTTTCAAATATAGACCCATTTAGTGTATAATTCTTGAATATCTCTTGTTAAAATTATCGACAGAAGAAAACTCAAAATAGGAAAGATACTGTGATACTGTAAGTGCATTTTACATAGAATATCCCAAAAATGCCATATAAGGTGCAACGTCAAGGTTTTTTAAATAGAACATCGCGTATATTTATATTTAACGATTAATTTTAAGTATTTTATGCAACATGTCATTTATCACTAGAGAGACTATAAAATCTAAACGACTGACTTAAAGGAAAACGAATTGAACAATTTATGTTAGTTTTTATGGTCCATCTTGTACTAATTTTCCATCTTATCAAAAAATATACCATTTGGTTTGTATGTATATTAACTTTCAGTTAGACTATAAGTTGATATAACAAAAAGCAAAAAAGACGAAGTAAAAATTGTGCAATTCGTTGTGCTTTAGGTCAACCCGTTAGGTTTTACAGTATGTGTCTCAAATTCTCAAAATTTTAATTTTGAAATGTTAATTCGCATAAACAATTGAATTTGGAACCAATAAGAAACTAGAAACCTTTCACGCAATACGGATCTCCATGTATTAAAATAATAATACATTATTTGTGCAGATGCATCTTCATACCTGTATACATTGGCTGCATTTGAAAGCAGGTAAGTCGAGCCATCAGCGCTGATAGTCTGCGCTGACGATCAGGACTAGCCATACGCTTCATGTGAAACGGCACTAAGGTTTATGAGTGGTCCTTTATAAATAAAAGAGTGGAAAATGGGATTAATTCATTGTACTAACAGATAAGAATGCGCAAAGCAGATCTAGAATACCAGGAGAAACAATAAACTCAACATTTCCCAAATTTTCTCACATTGTTATTCGGAACTTAAACTTACCACCCGTCCGAAGGTTAAAACTCGACTTCAGCTCTGGGACAGAACTGCCATTTTTTCAACTAATTCTGAATCGAAAAAAGTTATTATTTTTTTGATATCATATTGTCAAATATATCAATTCGAATCTTTATCAACAAGCTTAAATTGCATTCCAGTGTTCTGCTCTCCATAACAAAATAAACATATTAGGTTTGTGTAAATACGAAATAGAATTACTCGACATCGGGCTGGCTAACGGTGTACCTACAGGAAGAGGTACATCAGAATACCTCGACAATAAACTCCGATACCCTCTTCCAATCGTCGCAATGAGCGCAGTACTTTCGTGGCCCTCATTAATACTTCTTGGTACGGCTAAAGGAACTATTAATTTAACTTCCTCTTCGTAGGGTCTAAAAATAGTTATCGGTCGTAAAGTTGACTTTTCTGCTATGATAATACATCCCCATGTAGTACCTATGTATAGCTCATCATTTAAAAATACCAAAGTAGAAACCTGAAATATACAAAAATTAATAAAGATAGTATAGGTATTATTATAATATAGCTAGTGAAAACAAGGGAGACCCGCTCCACTCCGACCGCAGCTATGAATCACCTCTCCTCCTAAAACTCCCTCCACTTAATTTATTTGTAGAAGGGGAGGCAATGAAGACTTAACATAAACTTCATCATGCCACAAGTGGCACGCGAAACAACCCGAGTCACATGGGCATCTAAATGTTGAAGGTTGTTTAGAACCACTACATATGTGTATCTACTACCAAAAACTGTTAGTATTCATATTCCGTGACCTTCGCAGGAAGAGGGGAGAAGGAGCCGAATAAATCTGATCTATTATGAGGGAAGATGTGCCTGTTTACATACGGCTTAAAAATTAGTCAAGTACAAAATACGTCCATATTCTAAGCAGAAATTTATGCTATCAAATTTTAGACGCTGCAAGAACGCCAGATAACAATAAGCATATTCTCCGATAGTCAAGCAGCACTTAAAGCACCTGAAGCAAGTCATTCTACATCTAAAAGAGCTTGGAACTGCCAGCCAGGATATATGGGTATGGAGGAGAATAAGCGTAAGGACCATCTAGCAAAGAAAGTAGCAGGGTTGAAATGGATGGATCCTGAAGCAGTTTTAGGAGTATTCCATTAAACGGCCGAGCATGTGATTTCGGACAGGGTGGTCAAAAAAGCTAATTAGTATTGATTGGTTTGGATTACTCGACTGTCTTACGCAAAGGTTTTTATTCCCTTACCATTGAGAAGAGGATAACAGAAAGGCTGTAAAACATGACCAGAATTATACTCAAAACTACTGTACTGCTGCACACTGGTCATTGTTGTTTAATGATTATAATTTAATTATATGCACAACATGGAATTTGAAGAAGAATCCGAATGGTGCATGCATATGGAGAATAACGAGTCAGCCAGACAAGTGCTATGTAATTACCCGGCGGCTGACAGATTCAGGATCTCTATATTCGGTAGGGATATCCTACTGCCAGAGGACATGAAGGTGGTCTCACCAAATGTAATGATAAAGTATTAAGAAGTTAGAGTTCTTTGGGGAAATGTAATTACAGATGTGAGCCATAATAGACCGCACACTCGTAGTGGAGAGTTGTTATGATTCACTAACTTTTAACCCAACCTTATTTTGAATTGAATTTTACAAAATAAATGCTAGTTTGTTTTCTCTATGGTACTGACTCAAATTCGTAGTTTCGCTGCACTTTTATCATCTTCTAAGATATAGTAAGTAAAGCAAATAAATTAAATTTTAATATAAAAGTATAAGTTATATATGAAAAAAAAACCTATATTTAAAAAAAAGGTAATAACAAGTCCTGTATGATTTAGTTTCTAACAAAAATCTCACCTGACAATTGGTAGGACTCAAATGCTCCTCAATGGCAATCGACTTTAGACTCTCAGAACAAGGTACTAATTTCGAACAGTCCAATTTGTTAACAATACTTCGAGTTTTAACATCCCACTGATATACCACACAACCAGGCCTCACATAAGACCAGACTACATTTTCCGTTGATACCAAATTCATGACATCTACCAAATCTATGACTGGCTGATAATGGTTTAGTATTTCATGTTTGGCTACCACCTGATCTTTTATTGTATAAATAGTTATCTGGCCATTGCACCCGCCACACCATAACTCACAAACTCTGAAAATAAACAAACTAGAATCAAATCAAATGTTATATAATAATGCATTTGAGATAGTAAAATTTAACAGAACTCTTGATGATATTAAACATCTTTTGAATCAACACCGTTATTTCCTAAACCATGACTTTACTGTTTTTTTTTGGCAATATTGAGGCTTTCAGTTATACCAACCAGTTGATCTCAGACGTTGAAAAAGCTTTTAATAGCTCATTCTATTAAATTATTGTTTTACAACAAATGAATGTAAGAAATAATCCATTAAATAAAACAAGGTCCTATTTATGTAATAGAAAAAAACTTGCTGTAACTGAGTAAGAGCCCGTCTAGGGTTCTCAAGGCTCAAACTTACAGCAGCTTTTCTTTATTAGTGCAATTAGTGGTATATGACAGGTTATCAAGAATGTAAGAGCTTTAGTATTTGCAGATATCCCAATTTTTTTAAACTGAGGTATGAAAGTATAATTGAGAAACAAATTTATAAAATATATGTTTTACAGCTATTACCTCTTTTTAACAAACCGTCACTTGAAAATAGACAAATAGAGAAAAAATAAAATATACCTTGTGCTAATGTGCAAATTGTTAACAATTTGAATGGATAATACTGAAATATTAGGTTAACTTCTATTTTCATTCAATTACAGTGATAACAGGCATTACATATGTTTTGACAAAAACTCTTCGAATTATCATACTACGTTTTGCTTTTTAATACTTTGAGAGTAACCTGGACTTAGTTGTTACTAGTTTACTTCAGTAAAAAAAATACAATTACTTAAAACTCAAACCGAAGGGCAGTCTTGTCTGGTATTTAGTTACTTGGGTAGTAATAAATTCATATACGTAGATCAGAATTTTTCACTGGACTATTATGTTTATATTATGACGTGGTCGACAAACTTCAACAATTGGAAAGTAAAAAAGTGAACATCGACTTTGTAGTATAATATCATACCATATATATATATATATATATATATATATATATATATATATATATATATATATATATATATATATATATATATATATATATATATATATATATATATATAAAGTTTTAAGTTTGTAGGTCGTTAAATATTTCACTCCATGTGCCACTACCACCTAGAAACACGCTTTAAAAGTTAAGAATTATTATTTAGTTTTAAATAACACTTACCGCTCTTCTTCTTTAAATATAGCACACATACAGTTAATTCCGGTGGCCAGACCTAATTCCGTCATCACAAATGTCCCCTCTGCTGCAGTGGGAGTTACTGGCCTAATTTCGGAATTAACTAGGAACAGCCTACCGTTGGACAAGGCGCAAGCAACTCTTTTGAATGGGGCAAGATACAGCAAGGTTTGTACTTGGGAATCTGGCTCGGATTCTAATGCATAGTAAAAGAGTTTTCGTCCATCGCTGCATCTGAAAATATTAGTATATTCTAAGTTACATTAAATTAAAAATGATACCTATATAAAAATATACAAGGTGGAACTTTTAACTGAAAAAATCCTATAATTTAGAAACAATTTGCAAAAACTGTTTTACCAGTCTATTTGATTTCCCCCACTCCGAATCTTTTGGTAATATCGATTTGACCGTAATGTCATTTGTGAAATAATTTTGACGCGTCTTACAGTTGTTTTTGATGTCACACCAGTATATAAAATTCTTTTTGATATTTTTGGCACATTCTAAGCACATTTATGTAACCTGTCATATCCCTAAATTCATCCGTTTTCGAGTAAATGGCGTCTCAAAACCAAATGACATGCTCTTTCCTACGAACGGTAATGATAAATTCTGATATTTACGGTTAATCCGCAACTTGTTAGCATCTATCGATTTTAAAAACTTAATATAAGTACAAGTCATTAAGGGTCTATCGCACCGTTTAGCCGATAAGGAGCTTGGCCGCTGCTCAAAGAGCTCAAAGGGACCCAAAATGACAATTCTTTTGTCCTCTCGAAAACAGTTGAATTATGATATATAATGTGACATAAAAAATGTTCAGAATGTGAAAAAAAATTAATATACATTTAAAAAAGTATATATCGTCATAATGCTTAAATATATGACGTCATTATCAATCGGTACTACCAAAACCTTTGGAGTCGAATAAATCAATTTAACAGGCAAACAGTTTTTAAAAATTCCAGGTAATAGAATTTATTCCAGTTGAATGGTCCACCCTGTATATTAAAACATACAGACACATCCTCCTTAAATGTACCCACTTTTGACCACTGACCAGAAACATTTTTTTACGGGTGCTTAATCACCATGATCTGCTTAATGTCACGCACCCTCCAACTCTTTTACTGTAGACTTGATTGTAAACATAAACTACTGGTTTAGATGCAGCATTATTTACAAAATAAAATTATTAAATGTATACATAAACTTGCTTTCTTAGAACCAACAATAAATTTATATACAAAATTTTGTTATTTAGATACTAACCATATCTGTAAGTTAAAAACATGCATTTTCATTCATTCAATACTTACAATATAGATTTAGAAAAAAGACATACTATACATAATCATGACACACTACAAACAGATTTATTAAATACAACTGATATTCAAAGCAATTTTGCAAAAAATTATATAGTGGTATATTAATATATAATCAATTAACAACATATTTACGCAGAATAAAAACTTTTAACAAAATTTAAAAAGGAAGTAAAAAAACATTTTTATCGAAAAGTGATTTAAAGAAAAAATAATTTTAACTGTGCTAATATTATTTATTTTATTATTTAATATTATTCTTAATTGTTATAATATTAGTATTGTTAGAATTCCCTGCAATGAACTTATACAGTTGGTTGGGAATGTTGAAAATAAATAAATAAATTAATTAAATGCAGTTTTTACACATTATTTATAGTTTCGAAGTAATAGAATTTATTCCAGTTAAATGTCCATGATCCTTAAGGTATCCCAATAAAAAAAGCATAGCCATCTTTGATCATTATGCAATTATCTCCTAAACACCCTGTATAATTGAAAGTTAGTAAAAATCTTTTAATAACAGTAATAAGTATGCTAATATTTGCTCAATAAATAATGTTAAATGGATATGAAATTTTAGGTGTATAATCCAAAATTGATATTTTTATGTGATTTGTTTCTTCAGTTCTAAATTTCATAGAGCAAACCAAGTTAGTTGAAATTTTATGTAAAAACCAAAACTATGTTGCATTTCAATTTTTCACAAAGTAATATCATTGTACAATCAAAATAGTTAACCTACGTTCTACAGTAGTACTTACGAATATGCATGGATGGATCCAGAACTATCTCCTATCCATACAGTATCGCCTACAGTACATGTGGCAGATGGCCTTATAGGTAACGTCATAGTATGATACTGTAACCAACCTCTATCTGCAGCTAGCAATAAATCTACTCTACAATTTTCACACATTAACCACATTTCTGATCCTGACAGACCGTCATCTAAAAAGGTAACAATTTAATACGTAAAAATTATTCAGCTTTTAATCCATACAAAAAATTAGGTTATTGATTTTTATATAAAAAATAATTTACCTCAAATTAATAATCAGTTTTAATTAAACACATTAAAAAGTGTTTTAACAAGCTTAAGATAAAATACCAGGCTAAAGTAGATATGAGCCGTTTTTGTGCTACCTTAACTATAAGAGCAATAACCAGTCCCGTACCAGTTATATAAGACAGGGCTGCACTAGTGGAGGCCACAACAGACGCAGGATGCTTCAAAGATACTACATCACAGAGGTGAGTAAATTCGGGAGCACTAGCAATGGAAACAATTTGACTAGCGGTCGGCCTATCCTTAGGTTGCTGAGACCAGCATAAAACCATCAGATCTAGGAAATAGCTCGGATATAAAGTTTCCTAAAAAGAAAAAATTTCTCATCTCAACACAATCAAATTATTACTGTGGTAAAGAAACAAACTTACTCTGTAGGTTAAAGGAGGTCTGCCGCCTTCTAAAATGCACTCCTTTACAGATTCGTGACCTTCGAAAGGCTGATGTAAGGTTAATAGTTCGTAAATAAACATTCCAAATGAGAAGCAATCAACTTTCTCTGTGTATTCTTCCTCACCATTATATCGCATGATTTCGGGTGCCATAAAACCTTCTGTACCTCCAAAGCCTTTAGTTCCAGAAGGCAAAGTAAGTCGACTTATTCCTAAAATTAAATAACAATTTAAATTTATTTTTGTAATAGATAAAAATATAAGTATCACCCATATAAATTCCACATAAATATAAGTATCACCCATATAAATTTCACATAGTTCAACATTTACAGCCCGGCGATATCGAGTGCCCAATATTGTTTTCCCAATGGTATTTACAACAAAACCATGATGATGAATCTTTTGCCAAACTGTTATCTGGTCCGATGAGTCTTATTTTTCAAGTGCGGGAATTTTTAATCGCCATAACAGAAAAAACTGGTCCGCAGAAAACAAGTATTTAATTTTTGAGGGCAGAACAAGAACGTGGGGTTGGGGTCACATAATTCATTTTTGGAAGACGTATAGTCTATAGAATTTTTGAAGGAATTCTCACAGCGCGTCGGTACATAGAAATCCTTGAGGAAGTTATTCCACAACAGATGGAAAATGTTCCATTGGTACTTTATAATGCCATTTATCTTCAACAAGACGGTGCCCCAAGCCACAACCCTACGCTTTTAAGGGCATTTTTAGAAGATAACTTTCCTCAAAGATGGTACCCACGCACCCTCCTCGATCTCCGGATCCTTCGATTTTAATTTTTTTCTTATGCGGGATTTCATGCAAAAAAAATATATAAAACGCGATGACAGTCTGTAGCGGAGCTTCGTGCAGCAATCGATTTAATCGAAATTTGCAAAGAAGGCCTATGATTCCTTTGAATACTATTAGAAGAATAACGAAAATGTGCCAATTTTGCATACGGGAAAATGGCCGTCATTTTGTAAAACCACCTTTGCTTTTTCAAAATTTAGTTTCTCCTTTGTTTTTCCAAATTTAAGTTTCAAGTACGATAGGTAATTATTGTTTTGTTTTGAGCAAAATTGAATAATTTTACCATAATTAAATTAAAATTAAGTTAAACATCATATAAGGAACAATTTTCGCCTTTTTAATAAGTTAAATAAAAAAAGACCTACAGGTAAGCAATAATGCCGATACATATCCTATGATATCGATACGTATCCAAAAATATCGATAGGCAGCCGAGAACATCGTTAGATACGGATAAAGGAATTACAAATTTCTTTTTTTTTGCATTTCAGTACTTTTAGCTCCCAAACCGCCAAAATCTTATATCGCTTATCCCAATTCCCTAGTACAATGACCTGGTGTAGTGCAATAAAAAAATTATATACATCTTGATATAAGACAGATATCAAGGCACTCATTGACCATTGCTAACGCCCGAATAGAGTTTAAGGAGAAAATGTATAATGCAAAAACATATATTCATGTTTCTGACTAATTATAAATGCTACGCCTTGAACATATAAACTTAACTTAAGAGAAAATAAAAAAGCTATAATCTACCGAGTTTATTAAGAAGACAATATTTAATGACTTCTTAAATCAATGCGCAAGTATGAATACTTGTTCGTTAATTTCTGATGGGAAAACTAGACGGATGTTTTAACAGCTATAAAGCAAATCAAAATCTAATTTATATAATGAAAAACGTAAATGTTACTTCGATATATCGTTCGCTACATCTACAACCTTAAGTGAGCATGTGACCCACAAGTTGTACACTAGAAAATGGCTGAAATGTGGGGAGATTAAAATTACATTTCGTCTGCTTCGCATTTTTCGAGAGCTAAAATCTCCTATATCTACTGAACAAGTTTACGTAACTTCAATATATCTTGGCATCGTTCACTTTTAAAACGTTTTTTCTCTAACATTATTCCTATACTAATTAATCCCGAAGTTAAAAATAAATTCTTAAATGTAAGAAGTCTATTCCTTAAAAAGAAATTTAAAAATGATATGCCTAATACCACGGACATTTAGATTATATATTTAGTACAAGTATTACTACAAGTGAACGTTACTGTGGAATTTGTATATAGAGAATCCAAAGCCACTTATTTCATTATATCGTATTAGAGCTTTCATTATGTCCAACCTCAGTACAAAAAACTGGGTATATTATCAAATCAGGTGATTCATACTCAAAAGCGTTTTTAAACATTTCAGATTAAGTTACTGAAGTAATATTTATTAAATTTTGTTTTATTATACCAAAATTTAAAAAGAAATCACGCATTATTAAAATCTTATTTTAGGTTGTTTAAGAGTTTCATAAGGCTTTTGTAAATTACTAATAATTTTAACATCAAACTTTTATAATCTGATGACTAATGTAAATAATTCATTTGTATTTTATAATAAGCGGTCAACAAAACAGACAATTAAAAAATAAAGATGTTTCTATTTTTAACTTACCATAATCGGCAACTTTAATGTGTACAGGATACTCTGGATGATCGACAAAAGGTGGTGGCATTTCCCATACTAGAATGTTTTCAGATTTTAAATCTCTATAGATGATATGCTGTCTGTGTAGGTATTCAACAGCTTTAGCAACCTAAAAGATGAACTCGTATAATAGTCTCCTTAAATATATGCCTTTTATATTTTTTACGTTTGCTATTTTCACAATTTTTCAAAATTATTATTACTTACTTCCGAGCTAGACCATTAACATATTACCCCTATATTTACTAAAAAGATTTAAGCGTTAGACCAGATCTAGTTATCACAGCAATTAAAACTTTCAGTTCTTGAGTCATTTTTTGCTGTCATATTTTGTAATTGTAACGCTTAAAAGAATTATTCGGTTTCTATTACATATGTTATCTTAAACCTATAATTATCAAATATTATCTAAACCTCGTTATTGAATACCAAGAATCGGGTTTAATTAAAAATGTTCTTCAAAAAAACTATTAGCAACCTGTAACCTCAGTCGTCGAAATGATCGACAGTTAAATTCGAGGAACACTTGGACTAAATCTCTAAAAAAGTATAAGAAAAGGGTATGTCAAAAGAAGGAGTGTCTTTGTTCCTCTTTTAATAACACAAGTTTATCATTGTCTTGAAAAGGATAAAGAGGAAGAACTTCAAAAAATATGTTTCCAGAGCCGAGTTACTGTGTCCTTTATACTATTCGTTATTTTAATTTGTGAGAATCAGTCTTCTTTTGTGATTTTAATTTGTTTGAAACTGATCTGCTTATTTTAAATATATTATAAAAGATGTGTTTTTAATTTAAAATAATAAATTTGAAAACGTACAAGTAAACACATTTTTGAAATTATATATTAATGATAAGCTTAGGTTTGGGTCATTTTTGGTATTATTCTTATTATATATTAATGATAAGCTTAGGTTTGAGTCATTATTGACATTATTCTTGACTTTGTCCAAATGAGGGCTATTTGAATGATGATCCAAACATCTTAAGGAAGCTTGCACCAACGGAGCATCGTCGAAATGTGGGCCTTTTATCTCGTTTTTACAGACACTGTACTTATCAGTTATCATCTAATACTCCTTGTTTAACCATGCCTGCTGGGGAGATACGAGCAACGAGTCCCATCTATTCATCGCTCAACTACATAAACCAAGCACCCCCCACTTTACTCGCTTTTTCAGTTCTTTCCCTAAAGACCAGCAACGTTTATTTGCAACGCAAAATCTAGGAATAGTTGCAAACATTTATTGTTATCTTATAAAATTTTTATTTTAATAATAGAGATTCACAAAATATCAGTCCCAAAAAATCATCTATTGATAACGAAAAAAAAGTATTTAACCATCTCCCTAAACAAACAAGGTAGATCTTACTGTATGATCCAAGTGAAAAAGAAACTTAATATTGTAAAAGCAAAATATATTATATATATATATATATATATATATATATATATATATATATATATATATATATATATATATATATATATATATATATATATATATATATATATATATATATATATATATATATATATATATATATATATATATATATATATATATATATATATATATATATATATATATATATATATATATATATATATATATATATATATATATATATATATATATATATATATATATATATATATATATATATATATATATATATATATATATATATATATATATATATATATATATATATATATATATATATATATATATATATATATATATATATATATATATATATATATATATTATATATATATATATATATATATATATATATATATATATATATATATATATATATATATATATATATATATATATATATATATATATATATATATATATATATATATATATATATATATATATATATATATATATATATATATATATATATATATATATATATATATATATATATATATATATATATATATATATATATATATATATATATATATATATATATATATATATATATATATATATATATATATATATATATATATATATATATATATATATATATATATATATATATATATATATATATATATATATATATATATATATATATATATATATATATATATATATATATATATATATATATATATATATATATATATATATATATATATATATATATATATATATATATATATATATATATATATATATATATATATATATATATATATATATATATATATATATATATATTATATATATATATATATATATATATAAACCTGTTTGTACTTAAAAAAACACATAAAAGGATGAAATAAAAAGATTGCCAATAGGTATGTCCAGGATGTCCAGTTTTCTTTGACATAATTATAACGTATTTTGCATATTAACGAATCTGTACTACCTTTTGTGAAACATCTGATGCTATAAATAAAGTTTTTATAGTTTCGTTTTGAAGATACAGGGCAAAAGTGACCATATTGCATTTTGGAACTCCCTCGTACCTTGGTTATTGTTTTACATATCGGGATAGTAAAAATAAAGTTATGTTTTTTTTATAAAACACCCTATATATATTTTTTTATTTGCATTAGGCTTACTTTTAGTTTCTCAAAAATATATAACTGTTGATACTTATATCTTTTATTGAGACAAAAATTTAATGAAGGTTATAATTTATATTCATATTTTTTAGTTTGTTTTACAGCAATTTTGTATCTTAACAGGTATATATTTTTTCTAATTAGTTCTAAACGTAAGCAAAATATGGAATATATTTACTCATGTAGGTATCAGGAAAGAAGAAAACCTAGTTAATGTACATTTTACAGGATGAAAAGGAATTTAGTTAACCATGGATCGTTTGCTAAACCCCGTCTAAAATGTACAATAAAGATAATTAAAATGACGAAATAAACGTTTTATCAAGTATTGCCACAAGTCACATAACCTCATGGAAACAAGTGAAACTAGTGTAGGAATTAAAAAATCTCATGTTCAAACTATTGAGAGGAGATAATTTTAAACCCTAAATATAAACTTATGCAAATAGTTCACACTTACCTGTAGAATAATGGCTTGCATAGTATATGGCCCTACTTTAGCCCCAGATCGTCTGTAATGTCTTAAAACTAGATCTAGTGCTCCTTGGGGTGCTAGGTCCAGAACCAGTGCTAGGGGACTTGTGCACACGCCTACAAATGGAACAATGTTTGGATGTCGCAAACTAAGCAAGATATTCAGTTCTTGTCTCGCAGTACAATATGCTTTACAGGCATATTGTAGAGGATCTCGATCCCACTTTCCTTGTGCTGCTTTATAAGCCATTATTGCAGACTGACGGGCATTTAATCCTGGCTGTACTGGTTGAAGCATTTTCATCGCAACATCTAACATAGTGTTTGAGCCCCGAATTTTACAAGCTCCCTTAAATACAAAACCAAAGGCTCCACGACCCAACAATTTGCCTTTCTTGATATTCTCTGGTTTAATAATATACCTCTCGCCCAAGTCAAGGAAAACCTAAAATAAGATATTTATCTATGAGCAATCAAAACGTTTTTAAATAAACGTCAATTATTCATTTAAGAAAAGCGTAAAATAGATAAAAACTGGTAAATTCTTACTCACGGTATCAGGAGCAATTCTGGACAGCTTAATATCTCCATGAATTGGGCATGATACTGTCTTTTCATTATATGATGCCAAAATACATTCTTCTACCAACCAAGAATAGTACACTGCTTGTTTAGTAGTTTGTTCGTCCACATGCACATTTGGGTGACCTTCCATTGATACATTTCTACTTGACACGCTAGAGTCAGGATCTACTCCACTATCACATTCTGACGTGCAAGACTCTTGAGACTTCCTCAAACGATATTGATCTCGATTGCAATTTTGGTTCTGCTTGTGCTCAGCTTGTAGAAAAACTTGAACCTGGGATCCAGAAGGATGGTTAATGTCAAAATGATCATGGTCTTGTTGACTCTGACCTAAACACTGAGGGCACGGTATAAGTCGAGTAACTAAAAACTTGCCTTCTGAAGTATGTACAAAACGTGTTCCAAGAGTAGGATACCAGTCTTCTAATAAAATATCGATATGATCGACTGCCAGTGCTAATAACTGAGCAGTAGATTCTTGTGTGCAATCGATAACCAACTCATCCTTAATTTTATACTCATTAATATCTGAATGTTCTCCCAGTTTTGGCTTGACTACCAATGAATCTACAGGGAACTGAATTTCCAATATGGAAGAGTTCTGTAAATCGACATCACACCAAATGCTATCTTGCTTAATTTTGAACCTAAAAAAGCTTACAATATAAAGGATGCCCAGAGTAGATAAGTAATCTCCTATATACAAAGTGACTAAGCAGAGATGTTATTTTACGTAACTTAATTAAACATGTTTGGATGGTTTCATATATCGACTATAACTAGTGGTTCAGGGTAAGCGTGAAAAAAAAAACGACCTTTAAAAGCTTTTACTACACAACCAAAGACATTTTAAAAGAAGAAAAAAGTTAGCATAAATTAAATGGATGCAATTGACTTACCGAATAATTAAATTTCTTTTTTCGGTTAGATACGACTCATTGAAATCTTTCGAAAAGATTCCATGGAATGTACCTGTTAAAATTATTAAGCTAGGTATTTGACAAAAACATGTTTTTTTTAGTAACTCAGGAAATATTCTATGCAAAAATCTTTTCTGTTAGATAACTCACTAAAAAACATTTTATAGACATATTAGGTGGAATATTTTCGTAAGAACCAGAAATAATGCATTCTTAAATACTGTAAGTCAATTAGACTCATTTGATTTATTGTAAGATAAAGTACTTATCATAAAAAAGGTTTCGCAAATTATTTAACTTTTCAAAACTGGTAACTAGTTTATTTTCCTCTTAACATTTTTGGGGAGGTAGGATAAAAATATTTTAAAGAAATATTATGCCACTACAAGTTGTGTAATAAAATTAAAAGTATTTCATCTTTGACCTCCCTGGCAGGCTACTTAATTCCGAAGTAGCTTTTTATATAAGTATTTAACTTACACCGACGACACAAAACTATTCTTGAGGTTTAATATTGGATATCACAGTTGGTTAGCAATCTAGAATATTTTACACGAAAAAATTATTTAAGAAACTTTACTTACTTTAATTGCCTATAGTGAGCAGCTGTATTATGCAATACCTCTTTCATTCTGAATAAGGTCATGTCACCATAATTTAATTGTAACCCGGTTTGCCAGAGTACCCATTCAGCTTTTAAGTCCAAGCATTTTGCCAGATGCAAATCTTGAGCCACGTCTTTGGGTAAAATAAAAAACGATCTGATAATATCGATAATTGTATCGTCTGCTAAAACCCTGGAAATTAACCGCGACCAAAATCCTGATGGAAAGTAAGACATTAGAAGCAATCGTGTCACTGATTTGTCTGTGTGCTTAGAGGTTACTTCGTATTGTATTGGTTCAGAATGTTCTTCTGTAAAATTGAAAAGTTATTTTAAAGAATGAACTTATCAGGCACTTAATATTGGGGTAAGTCTTTTTGTAAAAGAAAGAAATCTCTTTTTTACTATGGCAAAATTCGAAAAATATATTTTCTTTATCAAGACAAGAGTTTTTATTAATTTAATTATATGTATTTATACTATCTGTAAACTAAATTTAAAATTTTAATAGTTTTATGTGGATTTCCTAGACAATCACAACACTGTTCCAGAGGCGTGAAGGAGAGGAGGGTTACAATATTTTTGAAGTACTCTACATTTTTTTATACCTCTCAAAACTTTTTAATGTTATTACAAAATAAAAAATGCTCCAATATTTATATTGGTTTATTATTTATTACATTAAAACCCTTCTTAAAAATAATAAATAATGTATAATAATAAAAATTGCTAAAAACCAATAAAAAAAAAAGAAAAAAATGTACCTACATACGTTAACTTTGATCTTTTTTTTTTCAAAAAAGGTAGAATTGTGTTGGTGAATATTTAAGTCCTCTCGGCCTTTCATCAGCTGTTATATTTTTAGATCATAATTTTAATTAATTTGAATTTTTATTTGCAAATATTATCAGAGCCCTAAAGTCAAAAGATAGAACATAAAGGGTACCTAGTTGTGCAAAATAGGTTCTAAGATAAACTTTAATCTCAGGTTAAAAAAAAGAATGCCATTTTTCCATGTTTACAGAATTTTAATATACGTTTAAGACATTTTAAAGGTTCTTTTGATTTCCTAGACTATTTGCCCCAATTTTTCATTCGAAACCTGTAAAAGTGCTTACCAACTTTTGGTGGCATACCAGCAATCATATTCATTTGAAAACCTTGAGAACGATCATCTTTATATAACACAGACTTTGGAGACACCGTCAATTTCTTGTTTCTCACTGCCCAGCCCCGAGATCTAAGAGGCACCTAAAATCAAAATATACTTAAATACTACAATTTCATTTTAATAAAATGTATAAAAATAATTTCAGGTAAAATACTTATTAATTTCGGTAAATATTTCAAAACAATACAGGTCGACGCACACATACCCTTACTTTTACCAACGGCTGTACAGATTGTCCGGGATACATTTGAGCAATAATCATATCCTCTTCAGACGGAAGCAACGATGGTATTAATAAAGTTCTTGAATCCCAAGTCAACGCAACCTCAAATTTATTTAACAAATTTACAACGTAACCTCTAGTGTCAATAGGACCGATATTACTAGCTTTAAAAACATGCTTAAGGTCATCTAACTTCATGACGCCCGTTCTTGCAAAGGGATTTATTTCTCGTATAGTGACAACATGAGCCAACATATCACATAACCACTGAGGATCCAAAAAATACAAGTCTTTAAGTGTAGCATCGTCATAATGCAATAATACACCTGAAAAATAAGAAATTAGTACTATAATGTAATATATAAAAATAATAAGAACAACAAACTATCCAAAAGCAAGTCCAGGGGGCGGTGTTTAGTAAGGTAAAAACCGTTTTCGTTCCAATTTTGATCCAGATTTTTCAGAAGAAACAATTTAAGAATGGGTTAACAATTACCATGGTAATACATAGTTCAATCCGAGTGTTTTAGTTCCAAGGATGTCTGAATTACAAACAAAAAGTAACATTTGATTCCAAACAACACCACACGATGAAGTAATAAAACACAAAAACAACTACCAAGAGGACACGAAATACAAAAAAGAAGATAGAACAAATATATTCAATTTAAAAAACAACTTTAATGTTACAGAAAAATTATTCTATTAACAAGATAAATTAAAGTAAATAAGATGTAGAATACCAGAATAAATTATAGAACACTATGCGGTTATCACACAAAATAATCAATGAATTGAACAAACAAAGATTAATGTAAAATAATGATAGAATCAAACAAACAAAATAAACTTTTTTATCATACGAGAAACAAGCATCATTGACAAAGCAAACTAAAAAATACGAATGTGCCACAATACCTTATTGAATAAATTGCACTGTGTTAAAAAAAGTAAAATATACACAAAAAGGCTCAAAAAAGCACACATATAAAAGAAATATTAATAAGAAAACAACAAACGTGTCGGTAATACAAAGAATTAAAAAAACCAAAACAAATTTCAAGTCACAAACACTTAAAATATTATATTGACCATTATAGAGAGAGTATTGTAAAATTCCTGCAGGTACAACCTGCCTTTAACTTAAGAATGTTTTTGAGTCCGTCTAAAGGACTTTTCAACAGCAATTAATTTCAGGTTCATGGGTAAGTGATTGTAAATCTTAACACTTTCATCAATCAATGAGTTTAAGAAAGATTTAAATATTGGGAGAGAAACGCTGCTCTGTTTCGTGAGTGTGCAGTGACTTTTTTGGAGAACAAAGATAGAGTTAAGCAACTGATGGTTACAAAATCCCCAAAAAGCGATCCCATACCTTATGTGACATTCAATTAAAGAATAATATGCTATCTCAGCAGCAGATGAACATAATTCGTTAGAAATTAGTCTCACAACAAAGCACCCAAAAGCAACCTTTTTACTAAGTAGAGGTAATTAATAATCATCATCAGTAGAACACTTATGCAGGACCTAGCCAAATAAGAATTGAAAATCATCTTAATCTAACATAAAAACAAAGTGAAACAGTACATTTTAGAATGCGCCCTGACTAGATAAGTCAAAAAAAGTCTTTAAATAAAAGAGTTCAAGAAAAAAAAATTATGGTTCGTTTAAGTGTATCTGAAAAAAAAATCGCTCAGATAATAAGCCTTAGAAATAGAAATTAATAATTTTATTCGACCCTCAAAAAACTTTGAAGGAGTTAGCCGTTTTAATGTGATTTGACGGATGAATAAAAATGTTTTCCCTCATAAATGAGTGAATTTTTAGTTACTGTTTTAGTTGAAATCCACTAGAAAAAATTTAAAGGAAGTCGCATGTGTGAGAACAAAACAAACAAAAGAGTAAGTGGGGTTTGCAAAATTCCTTTTGATTGATATCAGCAATGAAACGAACAGTACAAAGAAGATATTTGCAGAAACTGGCTATTATTCTCCAAAATGGAATGCCATATCAGAGATACACAGAGGGACACACATACTGCAAAATACACCTACAAGCTACCTCAGGGCAAAGTTCTTTCCTCGCGACTCGAATATCAAAGCACTCACACGAAAGTGTTATTCCAATTTCATAATATGATCTCGAAAACGAAAGTCTGTGTCAACAAAACCGCCCAAGAGTTTAGCTGCAGGTTTTTCGTGCATAGGGTCGTTTCCTAACTGTAAACTCTACAATGTCAGAATAAACCCAACTATGTTTGTTTTTCAACTTGACATGCTAGACGAAGATACGTAATAATTTTATTGTACCTGACAAAACAGGTATCGTCAGCAAAAATTGTGAATTTTTCAAAGATACCAACGCTTATGTGAATGTAAATAGAACGGAAGCTTTCACCGTAGTTCAGTAGTAGTCATGCAAAATATCGGGCTTGGACCGCAATTAAAACATTGTGTGAACTCAGGTGGACAGAGTTTAGACAAGTATAATAAACCTATATTCACCGACATTGTAATTGTAAGTTTCACCAGGTTTCACGTAAGTATCAGCACTTTGCCACAGTAGCAAGAAAATTTATATATTTCAAATTGCATATTTAGGTGCAGTTCCGTGTTAGCACCTACTTCAACTATACCTGCTTTCTTCTAGCAGTAATTATATCCACAACTTTACAGCCGATAGCACACTCCCCTAGAACATACAATTGCCCAAGCCTAATTACAAAAATTAAATAGACCACAAACACAGAATAATGACTTTATTTTTAAGCTAGAACTTCAAAGAAATCGTAGATGGAGCAAAAATCCTTATACAGTTCAAGGCCATAGTCATGTTTGCAATATCACAAATAAACTTCCAGTATTTTTAACCTAACTGATATCGCCTTTCAACAGAACCCGTGCTGGCATGATCACGTCACATGAATACCCACAATAATCGCTAAGAAACGGAGAGCCCGAAAATATTTTCCTTATGCTCATTTCCATCATCATATCATAAAATAAACCTAGCCTTAAACACTGCTCCCATATATGGGAAGCAGCCTCTCCTTCAAACCCTTAAACTCCTTGACTCTGTCCAAAGAGCTATTTTATTGAATATGTTGAAATGCAGAAAATAAAATTTTTAACTCGACTATAGATACATAACTTTAACTTTATCATGACAATAACAACTCACCATTCTCATGTAAAAACAAAGTTGCTTGGTGCAACTCCGCCCAATCCCTAAAGGTTTTGTTATACCTCTGTTGCATTTCTGATGTCATAATCGACTTATATTGCTCTGAGGTTAATACTGGATCCAGGCCACTCACCCTTCTCTCGGATGCAACGGAATTTACAATATCTTCCAGTGCTAAATATGAAGCTGGAACTTTTTGCTCCAGAAGTAATTCTTTGCTTCCTGAAAAAGAAATAAAATGATTGCAGTTCACATAGAAATGAGCAAAAAAAAACGGGATAAGAATTTTTAAAGAAATTGCAGTTATTTATAAAGTCAAAAAATAATAACTGTCTTTAAAATAAAACCTTTTATTAAAAAAACAATGGAAATATTTAGCATAACCAGAGGTGCAGCAATATCTGTGGAATACTGGGGAAATAATATAAAAATATCTGCTATTCACTTTCGTCTACACAGATAAACCACAGAGAATTTCTAACCCATCCCAATGCGTCGCTTTCGCGATCTAACATTTTCTGACTTTATTAATTTTATGATACTACAGTTTTCAGGAAATTTTCAATCACCCGGTTGTCATTATTTGCCCCAATTTTAATTTTTTATGACTTTCAATATATCTTCAATCCCAATTAAGTAACGTGGTACATGACACCTGAGCGATATACACTCAGGCAGCCTCTTGGAAAATAAGGCACCCTGCTCTAACTAAAAAGTTTATAGAGAATATATAAAATACTATGAATTTCTGATTAGTTAAAAGTGCCTGACGTCCTCAGTAAGTCCCAGACCCCAACGCAGTGTTCATAGATAAATATTCGACAGGGGAATGGTGAGCAATAAACTACGATTCTGCAACATATTTAATATAAATATTTAAAAATTATTAATATATTACCTCTTACCTGGTGGCCTCAAACTAAAGACAGTATCATATATCAAATTGCAGAGAAGCTTGACATTGTGTCTTGTTTTGCAACTTATTTCTATAGTATCCAGAACTCGGGGTAGACCCATTTTTTCCGCATCTACTACGTTTATAAATCGATCTCGTATAATTTGCTGATATTCTTCCGAGATATTTGGGTTAAATTCCTGGACGACGTCGTAATGAGTACCTACTATGATAACCGGTGAATTAGGGGCTCGGGCTTGAATATTTACAAGCCACTGCAAAATCTCGTTGATTCCCCTATGACCATCTGTTATCTTCCAAACTACTAGGTACAAGCTTCTTTTTGAAAGAAAATATTGATGTGTGGCATAGTATCTAAAATTAAAAAAATATCTATTAGTTTATGCGGTTTAGGACATACTAATAAAATCAACCAACATTTGCATCTGAGTAGATCATTTATGCCATAATGGTACAATTCGTCTAATAATTCTAAATCAACATACTCTTTTTGTCCACCAAAATCCCAGGTACGGAAAATAACTGGTCCATGCACAGACTGGTTTCTGACTTTCTTTTCGTATACCCAGTCACCAATATCTACTCCAACCGTCGACAAGTTAGTTCCCCTTGATGTCTTAATATTGATATTCTTGTTTCCCATCCTTTTACCCCAGTGCTGAGGGCAATAAAAATATCATTTCCTTAATATAAATTTCAATATAATTATATTCTACAAAATTTAGTCACTTTTATTTATCTTTTGCTTTTCATTCATCATTCTTTATTTCCTTTTAAACAGTTTCCAATTTACTTCTAATTAAAAATGTATGGATTATAGCAAAGACAGATAATACTCCGTATAGACGTTCCATCCAATGGTAAATAAAATACCGACTAAACGAATACCAACTTTGCATTGCATTCGCTATTGTAAGAATTCATCGAGATTTACGCATAGCTAGGCGCAATTACACGCGGATGTTGCTGGTATGTAAAGCCAGCGCAATTTACGAACGGGACAGCAGGTGGCAAACACATTGCTAATGGCGTCGGTCGCAGGCAGCTTTTGTCCTATCAACCACCAAGGACTACGAGGCAAGGACCGCCTTCGTCAGTAACGTATCTGCTAGGCGTTTAAGATTAAAAAATGTAATGGTTTCCCTTTCTATAAAGATATCAGGTAAGTTTTAGTTAAGTAGAAAATGCTTCATAGCCAAGGGAGAGAAATTGTAGACAGGGTTGCCAAGTTTGTGGAACAATTAACTAAATAACAAAATTATTATTTCGTATATCTATAGAAACACTATTCCTTTTTTGCATTAATAAGTATATTACAGTACAGCTTCAAAAACCCGGACACATATGGTGTCCGTTCGACTTTTAAAGTTTTCCGGATTTCTGAATATTATAAAAACGTTAATTTTCAAGTATTTAATTTTAATTATATCATACAAAATTAAAAACATAGAACACATCAACACAAAAAAATTCTAACAATCTTAAAACTTAATATAAGTTTAGTTACATATATGAAAACATATATATGATGTACAGGGTGATCAGTTAAGGGTAGCGAGCGGCCATATCTCATAAATATTGGTCGTATAGATTTGAGAAACAAAAAAACAATATAAAAGTCGCCAAGAGAAATTGCTGAAAATTATTTTCGAGTTTGTCAAACGTAACAACCAATACCAAGTAGAAAAATGGAGTTTTTATAGAATTTTGCCTAATGAAAATATATCGATGATATCATTTTCATAATTAGTGACCATTTCCCTACACTTTTTGTCTAAAATGTTTTGTTCTATACATCAAAATAAAGCGGTGGGGGAAATTCAATTGTTTTTTCAAACAAACCAAGATGTCTCCCGTTTCTTTTGACCGATTTTAGCAAACTTAGGCTCATATGAAAGAGCATAATTTGCACTACAAAACGCATATTTGGTTTTGAATTTTTGACTTTTGCTGGCGTCGCTAGATGGCGTTAACTGAATTAGTAGCATATTTTTTAGTTTTTTCAAAAAAAACAAATGTAATGGTATATTCATTTTTACATATTTTAAAAGAGGATAAATTTCTCTACAATTTAATTAAAATAATTTTTCATCTACCTTTTTTTGAACCGTTGATATTGACCAAAATATTATTTTATTTTATTAAAAAATGGCACGCCACTGTTTTTTGTCAAAATAAAAATCATTTTCGTAATCACTTATTAGTTGCTAACAAAAAGAACCTCTTGACTTTTTTTCGTTAGACGAACGGTTTTGGATTGAAAAAATAAGATGTTTAACAATGAAAAATCTTAATAAAACTGTCCAACATCTTATTTTTTCAATCCAAAACCGTTCGTCTAACGAAAAAAGTCAAGAGGTTCTTTTTGTTAGCAACTAATAAGTGATTACGAAAATGATTTTTATTTTGACAAAAAGCAGTGGCGTGCCATTTTTTAATAAAATAAAATAATATTTTGGTCAATATCAACGGTTCAAAAAAAGGTAGATGATAAATTATTTTCACTAAATTATAGAGAAATTTATCCCCTTTTAAAATATGTAAAAATGAATATACCATTACATTTGTTTTTTTTTGAAAAAAACTAAAAAATATACTACTAATTCAGTTAACGCCATCTAGCGACGCCAGCAAAAGTCAAAAATTCAAAACAATAAGCGTTTTGTAGTGCAAATTATGCTCTTTCATATGAGCCTAAGTTTGCTAAAATCGGTCAAAAGAAACGGGAGACATCTTGGTTTGTTTGAAAAAACAATTGAACTTCCCCCACCGCTTTATTTTGATATATAGAACAATACATTTTAGACAAAAAGTGTAGGGAAATTGTCACTAAATATGAAAATGATATCATCGATATATTTTCATTAGACAAAATTCTATAAAAATCCCATTTTTCTACTTGGTGTTGGTTGTTACGCCCTCTAGCGGACGTTTGACAAACTCGAAAATAATTTTCAGCAATTTATCTAGGCGACTTTTATTACGATTTTTTTTTTCTCAAATCTATACGACCAATATCTTATGAGATATGGCCGCTCGCTACCCTTAACTGATCACCCTGTACACATACATACATATTATGAACATACATATAAAATATAAAATAACATACATATTGTTATATATACATACAGAAAAATATAAAACAAAACTTGTATTGATATACCTACTTATTCATACTAATATATTATTGGGTAAATTTATAAATGTACATATATAAATGTGATATATAACTTATTTACCTAACATGTAGTCAGCAATAGTTTTTTGTTTTAAAGATCCTAAATGAGTTTCCTTTGCCTTTTCAGATAATTTTTGTAATAGGAGGATATCTTGTATGCCAACTTTATTTTCTTCGGCCCATTGAATACAAAGCGAAAATGCTTTCACTGCATCTGAATTTTTTATTTTGTTTTGGGAATGATTTTGTTCTTCGTTACCTTCCTGCTCGCTTGTATAGTCTTCTTCATCTTCAATGCATTCTGTCAAATCGGTTTAATTTTCTCCTGTGGCCCACTCACGTATTTCATCTTCAGTCAGCTGGACTGTTCCTTCGAGTTTCGGTAAATCTTTCCTAATTTCAGCCAACTCATCCGTATTTCTTTTTGCTAAGACCGCCAATGGAAGATCGTCTTCTTCATCCCACTTGTATTTGTCTGACCTCAATTGTGACCAACTCTTTTTTACGTTGTTGACACTAATACTCTGCCATGCCCGGTTTAAATTTGTAACAGCATCTCTCAGATTTTTTGAGAACATTTAATCGGCATGTTCTTGGAAAATAATATTTTGTCGCAGTAGTTTCCTGTACTCCACTTTAATATTTTGTATGAGATTTTGATCCATGGGTTGAATCAAGGCAGTACAATTTGGAAGAAGATAAAGCACATGAAAATTTTGATTTTGATTCAGTCGCATCAGTGGATGCGATGGTGCATTGTAGAGCAGAAGTAAGGCTTTTTTCGGCCTATTAGCGTCAATTAAATGTCCTGTGATAGAAGGGGTGAAACAAGTAGTAAACCAATCAGTGAACAGGTCTCTTGTCATCCACCCTCTACTTGTTGCTTTATAAATAACAGGCAGATTGCTGTTTTTAAACGCTCTTGGATTCGCAAATTTTCCGATTACCAATAGTGGCAGCTTGTGGGTCCCTGATGCATTGCAGCATGGCATAAAAGTTACCCTTTCCTTCGAAATCATTGTCTGATTTTTCATTTATGTGAACCCAAGTATTTCCAGGCAAAACTCTTCAAAAAGCCGCTGTCTCGTCTGCATTATAAATTTAGTCTTCTGATAAGTCCATTTCTGCAACCGTTTTTAAAAATGTTTCTCGAAATGGAGCGACAGCAGCGGTGTCGCTCAAGACACGCTTCCCGCAAACTTTTAAATATCTTATGCCGTACCTAGATTTAAATTTGCACAGCCACCCATTACTTGCCAAAAAACCATTTCTTCCGGTAATTCTTTCGTAAAAAAATTTTGCTTTTCCCTCAAAATTTCTGCTGTAATAAGAACATGTTTTTCTCGCTGTACCTACCTATGCCTCCATAAGATCTTGCCACAAATTGCCGAATTTCACATCTCTTCTTTTTAATATCAAATACTGTTGATTTAACAATGTTAAACTGCTGGGAAACATATCTTAAGATATTTCCTTTATCTAAGCTGTTCAAAATTAGACATTTATCATTAAGTCTTAAAGTCTTTTGCTTGCGTTTAGTATTCATGCTTGCATAAAGAACGTTCACTAAAAACTAAATTACGTACATATATGTATTCCGAAAACATCGCGAATGAACGCAATAGATGTAAACATGTGTTTTTTTATCTGTATTATTCGTCCTAAGAATATTTGCGAGGTCGTATGTCCGACTTTTAGAGGCATTTGTCCGGAAGAGTTGATCGTGCGGGTTTCTGGAGTGTGCGGGTTTGAGTGTGTCCGGTTTTCTGAAGCTGTACTGTATTTTTATCAAACATTAAATATACATTTCAATTTAGATAGAGATATTACAGGTAGGACCAATTTTTGGTAACAAACATAATTCGTTACTTGTACGCAATTATTGCTTAATACATTGTACCGATTCTGCTGTTGGTTCCTTGTGAAACATTTCTTAAATACTTGCTTTGAGACGCAGATTAGTAACTTTTCCATTAAACAAATTAAATTTTGATAAAACCGCTCGAGGGGGCGGTTTAGGAATGTACAGAATGCGATTAAAAGTGGTGAAGTGATTGTGTATCTGATGAACTGTCTACGCGAACTATAATCGATCTTTGATTATAGTCATAGTAACGGAATTTACTTATTCCATTTTTTTCTTAAAAACAAGTGTAAAACATGTTATAAAATAATATAGCTTGCAAATTAAAAATACCTAAACACTTCTAAAAAATATATCTTATATTGAAAAGAACTTCACAATACAAAAATCGCAGACATCTCACATTGAAATTAAACTTTCATTTAAGAACTCTTGAAGAGTGTAGTAAGAATGAGAGTAAAGAAAAGCCTTTAATTTACATTTTGTTTTATTAATGTATAATGTAAGATGTTGAACATTTACAGAATGAAATGAAAACATGGCTAGAAATGGACCGGAATGCACCGAAACGGCGGCGTTCCAGTTCGTGAAAAAAAGAAGTTAACGCATTCCATTTCGTAACTTATCAATTTTTGCATTGCCATTGCTACACTAGAGAGGAAATTATGTATTACAGATTATAATATTTTGAAATAATAACAAACTAATTTTTAGTGTCCAAGTTTCGCAAATATTAAGTTACATTTAGATGCCCTTTAATATCCCTTTTTACTTTTTGAAGCTCTCAAAATTTGTCATACTTCAATGGCAGACTAATATTTTGTGTATGTTTCGCGATTTCGCCATTTTGAATAAAAAAAATTAAATGGAAAGGAGGGACAAGTAGTACATTTTTTGAAAGGACTTTCCAGCTATAATTCATCCCCAAAATAATTTGGTGAATAAAAATGCTTCGAAACTTACAAATCTTAAGTATTTTATTCCTCACCTTGTCCTCTTAAGTGAAATGCTCTTATAAATGGGACTATTGACAAGGAGTTCTAATTTTAAATAAAATTAAAAATTTATCCTGTATAAAACGCTATGAGCACGTAAAGTCAAAAAATACTTTCGTTTTGTAAGTTTTCAAAAATTTGTATTCTCCATTATTTAAGCTGTGTCACATTTAAGATTGGCGGCATTTCGAAATATGTAATTTTTATGTGACCATATTTTGGGGATAAATTAAGATTAAAAAGACCTTTTAAATAGTCTGCCACTACACCCCACTTTTCAATTATTTTTTTCTTCAAAATGCCCCCCATTCGCCATCTTGAATTGTTCAATTACAAAATGTACACAAAAAATAGTATTTTTCTAGAAGTAGAGTATGCCAAACTTAAAATTTTTATTTTGACTGGTTCAAAAAATGAAAGGGGAGGGGATATTAAAGAGTTGCATTGTACAAGAGTCCTATGTGACAATACCGCTTGTGAAGAAGAGAAGTAAAATTGATACATAAAGCATGTAAAATCAATGCAAAAAACGAATCGCGATATTTTATTTTGTCTTTATCATAAATAATACTATCTGTCGCTTTTAGGAACTGAAATAATATAAATATAACACTTAAAGTATAATTATAATAAGAAAAATTATCATTACTAACTTGTATTAAGACACATAACTTATTCTATTCGAAAAACTAGCTATAAATAGAATATAAATAGAACTGATATCATCTCGAAATAAATTTGTAGAGATATAGGTACAAATGTGTGTAATTCTTAAAGGTATTTATTAACATCTGGTACAAGACCCAAGAATACCCGCCATGGTTATTCTCGGACAAGACCTCCAAAAAGTAAACAGTCAATTACATAACCTCACTTACTTCGGGTCGTTTTTTTGTGATACCTTCTAGTCGTAATTGCTCCAAAAGGCTAGTTTTTCCAATTCCCTGCACGCCTACTATCATTAGTTTCATTCGGGCATAAGGTTTAGCATCTTCAAGTACCGATTTAAGGTAGCCAATTATGTCCATTGTTTTGTATTTTTTACTTTCAATCATAAATTTAAGAGGATCTTGCAATGAGCAACCTCTAGTGTTTAAATTCCACAAGCGAGATAATAATCCCATCTGTGGTGGGAGATCAGTTATTCCTATAAATAAATTTAAATTTAAGAGTATCTGTTCATTTAGAAACATATCTATAGTGAGATAATTTGTCACAATTTAGAATATTTTGGATACCTACTGACCTAGAAAATTTTAATCCCGTATGAGATGAAATAATTTCAAGGAATGATATTTTTATTAATAGATTTCAGATAATATGTAAAACGATTTGTAAGAAGTTAAATTTAGAAATGTAAATAATATAGTATGATGCCAAATGTTAAAAATGCATAGTCCTTTTTACACTACCGTTTTACTGTCATATTCCAATTTAACGATGGTATCTTATGGGCAATTCTTAAATTTAAATTTTTCATCTACCTACATTGCTATAATATTTTTTCTATTAAGTCATTACCACATATTTTGAACTCCTATTTGAATTGAAAATAAGCATATTAAGTAAACAGAACGTCCAAGAATACGTACGTAACAAAACTATCTATCTATTAGGTATATATAAGAAATAAGAACAACAAAAACCGAAAGAATCTAGCCCGAACAGCTACCTGTATCGCTTCCCAGGCGGATACTCTTAAAAGCAACTATTTTTAGAAGTTCAATGTCGCATTCGTTAAATAAATTTCTTACTAGTCATTAATAAGCAGTAGTGTTAATACGCTTACGGAACACAAACATATAAAAAAGAAAACCCACTGACTGACTGATAACAATATCTCTAGAACCGCTACAGATAAAACGTTTACATTTGGTATGGATCTTCTTTTGATAATGTAGGTATTACATAAGAAATAATCTTTTTGACACTTGAATAAAGCTGCAGTTCTAGGAGGCAAATTATTAATAGGCCGATAATTTTACCAAACAGATATTTACCATAGTTACAATTGTCTCAACAAAGGTATCAATGGCCGGGCCATTGATAACCGTAAAAGGGTTTCCCACCTTCAGCGAAAAAAAGGGGGTAAAAAGGACTGAAATAAGTTGTTACTTTTTTACAATACCTGTGTAACCTGATAGGGTTTTAAGATGATTATTTCGGCCATTACTCAAAAACAGTTACCTAAAAATTAATTTCTGTATTTTTCAACGAATGAAATATGTTTACGATTTTTGTAAAACAGCCCTGATACTAAACGAGATTTTTCAAAGTATGAATATCAATTTCCGAGTTTTTTTTTTAAACTTCACAATGACATTCATGTATAGTTACTGCTGCGCGAGTAATCTAAAGATTTTAAATTTTATTTAATAATACGAGATAGATTTTATTTAATTGCTAAAGATAAATTTAAATGAATAAGAAAAGTAACTATAAGGGATTATGATTCAAAAGACAGCATTTTAAGAACAAAATATAAATATATTAATCTATATTATTGAGGAAATTGAGAAATGAAAAAGTCCAGAAGCAAGTTGTTAACTGCGTGTACAATAAATCTCAGCTCAATGTTTCGGAGGGCCAGCCAGTGCATTCACAGGTTGTGGCTTACTCTTATTGGCCTGTTTGGTCTTTTCCCGTTCAAGATTAGCTGGGGTAATTCCATTTTTGGATAGACTCCGGAGCTGCTCCAAAAGTAGTTGTAAGCCCTGGGATTGATCAATAATTTAGTCTCGTCATAACTAATTAGTGTTTTTTTTTGTATTTCCACGGACTTCCCAAAAGTTCGTGAGTATTTCTAAAGCCGATTTGGTTAATAATGCAGTTTATGCTGTGTTGTGTATCTAAATTTTTGCCGAAACCAACCCATATTTGGCTTTCTGAATAAAAGGGGCGAAGCCGTTTTCGGCTGGAATCAAGCCTATTGTGAAGACACTCCTAGAGACCTCCTTAATGGTACAGGACCTTGGTAATGCACTAATAAAAAACCCTGTGGGCTAAATGAAACACATAAAGTCAAATTGTAACCTACTGACTAAATGGTTAACACATAAAAGTAAAAAAAGGTATTAAAATTATATCACCAATAACACAAAGTTGAAAATGAAAATGAAAGACTAGTCCGGAACAGGGACGCCACAAAGGAGTTCCCGCTCAATGTCTTGAGCAGTTGGCTAAATTGTGGTTGAGTTTTCTATTAGTTCGCAAATTACCAGACACATTTACCAACAATCAAAATTTTTGTAATACAAAAAAAATGTTTTTTTCGGCTATTGGTGATGATTGTTGTTATCAATACAGGCAGTCGATTTTTTCTTTCGTACCTACCCCCCCCCACCCAAAAAAAACAAAGGTCTAGAGACATCCCTGCCGAAAAACCAAAACTGGTCCCAACAATGAAACTGCAAATAAGCTGGTACCAAAGATGATTTCAATAACCAGTTCCAAAAACCCTCTACGTATAAGGGTTGAGAGAATGTTTGGAAAACTTAACATGCTGCTTATAAATCAATACATTAGCTTGGATGAAAGAAAAATAAATATAATAAAAAATATCCTTTTACATTAGGAAATCCTCGGCCGGAATTCACAAAACACAATACTAATAAGGCTAATACTAACTACCCCGACATTGGGGAAAAATCCCCTAACGGATTTCCCCATTGCCTTTTGCTACCCCAAGTCGAAGCTGAGAACCTGCAGGTCATAGCAGCTGATCAGAACGTTCCGAAACAAACCTGTTTTCGGTCGGTTCCCCCCGAAAATTTCTAAAAACAAACTGATAAAATACTTGTATTCAAAATTTGTCTTATACGGGCATAACCTAAAATTATTAATTTACTAATATGGACGGTACCTATTAGCAAGGCCAAATTTGATGTCCAGTCAGGAACGCCGCGCCACAGGTTAGAATATTTGGCAAGATCAACAATGGTTATGATACTGGTAGGTTTGAATATGTACAAGTTCTATCTAATTGCTTATCAGTGGTACGATAGCGCAATTGGTTAGAGCAATGGACTAGTGATCCAGAAGTGCGGGTTCGATCCCCGCTCGTACCATAACTTTTGCTGTTGATTATAAATATTTCTAAAAAATATTTCACAGTTTAAAAACAAACTGATAAAATACTTCTATTTTCATCTATGTTAACACAACATAACATAAAATTCATACAGCTAGCAGGTTTTTGTATTAGGCAATTTATAAACGTTAACTATAAAATTAACCAATAAAATATTGTAAATAAACATATAATTTTGCATTTAAATAGAGGTGTACTCGTATTAATGATGAAATGTCTTAGGAAACTTAAAATCATAGACAACAAACTATGATAAAATCAAATTCTAGATATAAGGATGTTCAAAACAGACTAAAAATCTAGAGATAATATTATGAAATTAATTGGGATTTTAATTTCAAATTGAAATAAAAACGAAAACAGTGTTTGTTTATTTATTGTCGAAAAAAACACTGTCTAAAAATAGCGTTTCTTAGTTAAATAATACTTTGTATATTTTACCGATAAGAATCATAATTTAAACAACAGTAAAAGGCCAAACTCAGTTAAAATAATTAAAATGACGTATGAAAGATAATCTGCATAAGAAATAAGGTTATATTATCGCAATTGCAGAGAAGCAAACGGTCTAAATTTCGTATAATTCGTATAAATTACAACTTAATCGAATACAATTCAATTAATTACTCAAATAACAGAAATATATTTAATAACAAAAAAAATCGATCATTATCGCTGGATTTTCCGAAATTCCACCCGAAAGTACAACGTAGCTCTTTAATATTAATAATAAAAGGGTTGAAATGTGTTTTTATTTTTTGTTACAATAACTTCCCAATTAACTAACCGCTAAAAACGGCCTTGGAAAACCGACTGCACTAGCCCCATGAATTTAAAACTGTAATTCCTGTAAAAGTATGCTTTGCCATAACGATAAATAAGTCCCAAGGGTAACCATTATTTCTGAAATTAATCTACCGACCTGTCGCCTTTCGCATGATCAATTTTATGTTAGAGAGTTAGCGAAAGAAATAATTTATCCATTTTGGTATCAAAATAGCAGATTAAGCACCTCAAATTAAATTAAACAAAAATGGAATTAGATATTTCTCTGATGATGGCTAGACGACATCAAAGAATTTACTAGGTGTAAATAGTACTACCTAGCACAAAATTGTTTTTTTTTTGTTTTTTACTTCCCTGAAACAGCTCCCATAATATGTTAATAATATAATATAAGGGTTAGACAGCGTCCGTTCAATTTTAATTTACGAATAGAAAATTTTTTATTTTCAATTTAATCAAAAAAGTAATTCGTTATAGAAAATGTTGTTTAATGAAATACAAAAAAAACAAGTTTGCAAAACAAACCAATACTGAAATTAAAATTTCTCCTAAAGATCCTAAAAGAAACTAAAATGCAATTAATTTTTTTAAGACGAGGTTTTTGAGAAAACTAATGGTCAATGTGGCATGCTCAGGTTAGGGTCTTAAATGAATATGATAGTCATGTCCTTATTTTCCGTTGCTACTTAAGAAAGTTTAAATCTTTTTACGCAGATTGTGGTGCAACGAGTTATCAAAAAGTTGAACTATGTTGTCTGTACATGTGACTCTTTTAGCAACTAAGCAAAAGTAAGAATTTAGACTCTTCTTTGTAGTAGTTAATGTAAGAAAATATTGAATTAAGAAGTAAGGGAATTATCACATTTTTTTCCCAATAATTAAATAAAAAATATGCAATTAAAATGCATTACATTTTTAAAAATTTCGACTTTCTTAATACCACCCAAAAAATCATCATAATTTTTAGGCTCTCTAATTTTGTTGACTTAAAATTTTGATTTCACAGCAAAATGTTTTATGAAGAATAATTTATAAATTTTATTCATCAATAAATAATAATAAAAAATAAAAAACTCTAAGACTGTAATTGGAAAACACAAAAGGTTGGAGAAACGGACAAATTAATGATCATTTAAAATACATCTCTGTTATTTCTTTCTAAATTTTCGTATCGGCCTCCTAAATATACATATTTTTTTACTCTTTAAATTGGGAGCATTTTTTCACAACGCAGTTCAATAATCAATAAGCCTGATGGTTGCGGTTTTTTATTTATTTGTTATACAATAACAATTTTAAAATATAAGTTTGTGAACTGTATAATAGCTTATTATAACTTTGGTTTCTATATTTTAGAAACTTTTAAGACTTATATTATAGTACGGGGCAGTGGCGGCTCTTCCGTAGGGTCATATGGTCAATGACCCCCAAAAATATTTCAGAAAATAAATTATTCGTTTGACTAATAGCTGTAATAAAAGGCGAACCTTGGGAAAAGTTAAATACGCTACACTATTAGCCGCGTGCGGCAGTTCGAATGGTCTTGTTGCTTTCCTTAGGCATAATAAAATACGATATTTTAGGCAGTCCGAATTACCCTGATTACGTTAAAGCTTGAAGAAAGTACCCGAAGATTTCACAGCTACCGAGCAGCAGCCGAACGTTATAGCAAATGGAATATAAAATCGCGATTTGGGTCATCAATATAATCACTCTTTCTCATCACGTCGGCATGCGGAAGCTCAATTGTTCAGAGGTCGCACGGTCGATATTCTAACTTGATATTGTTTCGGACGTTTTTAATCGATGAAAATTGATTTATATACTGTTTTTTGTAATATATATTTTTTTATTTTTATGATCCATGTGTGAGTTGGAAATATACAGGAAATAAAATGTTACCGTGACTAATGTCATCAGCCAGTCTCTTCTCATAATCACTCTTCTCTCATCACGTCGGCATGCGGAAGCTCAATTGTTCAGAGGTCGCACGGTCGATATTCTAACTTGATATTGTTTCGGACGTTTTTAATCGATGAAAATTGATTTATATACTGTTTTTTGTAATATATATTTTTTTATTTTTATGATCCATGTGTGAGTTGGAAATATACAGGAAATAAAATGTTACCGTGACTAATGCAAAAAAATATACAACTAAAAAGTGCTTACGAACTTAATTTTGCAAAAATAACCAATTTCGAGGTGGTCTATGTTTGAGTTATGAATGTAGATGAAATAAAATGCCGGTAGCGCAAAAAATTAAACAACTAAAAGGTGCTAACGAACTTATCTTTGAAAAAATAACCGAGTTCAAGGTAAGTAGTCGCAAATGCCAGAACTTAGTATACGACAAACCAGTAAAGACAAAAATAAAGAGATTCATGGAAACTTTCGCAAAAGTAATTCTCTAACTCATTTTACTGTTATATTTGTTTGTTGTTTGATTGTATCACTATTCCTCTTAAAAATGGTAAAACTGATCATATTTATTTAATATACAAAAGTATATAATAGCAATATAGCTCGTAAAAACTAAATTTTAAATTTAAAGATTTGTTTTAAACGATGGAAGACCGCAAATTTGTTTCATTTTTTTGTATATAAATTACATACAGAGCGGACCGTGAAGAATAGCCTTTTAAAGCGATTAATAATTTCAGAAAATTGCAAAACACCACAAATTTAACATATTTTCTTGCATATCAAGTTGAGAAAGTTATTAACGAACATATACGAGAAAGTAGGTACTATGTTGGCTATATATGTTTGCTTTTAATAATATGATAATAAAAAAACTGCTTGATTTCTATCAAGCCATTTCCCTCATGCGTTCCATTTGTTATCTAATGGAATGATTGGTCTATAAAGAATAGAAAATGTATTATTTCATAATTAAAATGTTACCCCTACTCTTGCTATTTGACACAAATAATTATATCACTTAACTTACAATTTACATCATACTTAATCTAAACAGAACTATGAAATCAGACTTGCGTACTAATTGACCCGGATGTAGTTTCATACCAGGACACGACTACAGATGTAAAATGCAAATGTAAATAGTATTTTTAATATTGAATAATAATTCAAAAAGTGGCAAAATATCTCGTTTCAAAATTTATTTAGGTGCTATAAATCATTTACAATGTATTACTAAGAACACATTCGGTTTAGTCGTTTTGTAGATCTCTATAATTTATCTATTTCTAATCAAGATGTTTTAAGATAATCAATAAAATTAAATTATAAAATTATACATTTTTTATTATAAAAAATCTGTTTCTGACTGTGGGTATTAATGAAAACAATTACAAAAACGTACCGAGATATTAGTAAATTCTTCCAAACTTATACATGGGATCCAAGAAAGAAATACACTTTAAATAAAGTACGTATAACGTTTTTTTTTGACTTATTTATTATAAATTGAAAACAGAATATCCCGAAATTATGTCTTAAATTTAATATCATCTAAATTACGTTCCTGGCTCTGCTAACATTCTTAGGGACAAACCCTTGCAAGCATAGTTCGACTAAAATTCATCTTAGTTTCCCCTCGGATGCGACTTTACAATTGGAACAAAATGACTAATGGAACACTGTACCCTCAGAAATCCCCACAACAAAATTCACTGAGGTCAAATTTGGGGTTTCTGGGTAGATAATTATTAATATCAACTCTCTTGGACATGGTACTTTATTGAAACATCTCTTTAAGGGCTTCCAAAGAAAAGTTTGTTCTTTGGCACGTAGTCCCATCTTCGAACCATGTTTCTCGGTTATAGCAATCAAAGTTATCAAGACGGAAATTTGTTGCTTCGCTTGAATTTCCTTATCCATGATTTAAATAAATGTGTTACTCGGTTCTTTGAGAATTTTAAAATATATACAGCAAAAGTGCGAAAACAAAAAGAGCGATGTTCTCCCATGTACCATTTCATTAAGACATTAGTTTCAAATGATGTTTAACGTTATGGCATATTTGTATTACTTTCAATAAAAAGTCCAGATAATAAATTACTTCTATTCCGGGAGACCCAGTATATAAACTAAATGATGAAAAAACATATATATAAAATGTCAAAATAAGTTCTGGCACTACCTTCTTTACTTTACTGTAAAAAATAATATACACACTATATTGACAGTGACTTGGGGAGATAAATCAGCGTATGGATGTTACCTAATCTTATTTTAGACCACCTTTTTCTTTTCGCCCTACGCTTTCACAACGTACATAGTTGGTTGAATGTTTTTTTTACATATCATATTGTGTTAAAAAAAAAGCGGACAAGGAGTATTTGCTGATATAAAACTGTATATATAATTAAAATGCTAAGAAAATCAGCATAAATTAAGTTTGTCATATTTGAAATTAAAAAACGCCTAATTGAATCTTATTGTTATACTAGTAAGGTCAAAATAAAACAAGTATTAATTAAAAAAGAAAAAAAACGATGCTAATACCAATTCAAAATCAACCATTGACCATTATCTAAGAACAAAGAAGGAAAAGGGAGAAACAACTTTTGACAACTGCACAGAGCACATCTAACATTTCCGACAACGATGTGTTAAATCTGAATTGCCACCCCCTTTAGATGAACGAAAGATGTCCACTAGAAACTTAGAAAATAATAAACTCAATAGCCTACAAGTAATTACTGCCTTTTTGAAAAAATCAGTTTAAGGGATGAAACATACACAAAAACTATTTAAAACGAAATTCTGTCCCCTTTTTTATTTCGCAAATTATGTTTTATAACTCTCATCCCATATTGCATTGGATTGCCTAATTAGATTTAACGGAAGTCGAATATATTGAAGAACCAAATATAATATACTTTGGTGACCGCATTTAAATATTTGGTGTTCTAGATCTTTGTATCACATCAGAATGTCAAATGATTTTGCAGTTTTGCCTGTCTTTAGTGTTTTTTACGAGTATGTACTCAAATACTTATTGGAATAAGCATCGTTATTAAAAAATATGTTTTTAAAATAATGAACAATCCAAAGATTGTCAGCAGACAGAACATATCTCACGCAAATGCTCGGGTTATATTAAACAATAGCCTTAGATAGTTAGTTACTCACTACAAAGATCTGGGAGGTTGGCAGTGGCGGCTATTCAGGTGAAGTAGGTGAAGTGCTACTTCACCACGAAAAATAAACAAGCAAACATCTAACTATATTTATTAAATATCTCTTAAAATTTTAGTTTTTACATTCATTTATTCACCTAATTGGTAAAAAATAAACTGTACATCTCGAATAAATATTTTACTTGACCGTTGGCGGCATGTCTTTTTAAAACTTTCAAGCGAACTTTATTATAACAACTATAACACAGGCGCAAACCGCTTTGACTTTCCTGGAGGTGCTATGTTTAGTTTATGATTTTCCTACTATGTTCCCATGACAACGCATATCCGACGACTTCGAGCCCAGCACCATACAACGCTCTCGGTGAATTGCAGGCGCAGTACACTACACCCACGTGTCGTTCAGTTTGCAGTGGTTGTTTACTTTTATTTTCGCGGATTTCGCTGTAACCGATGAGTTCCTTTACAGCTAACTTGACCGTTTTGTGCTATATTTATTTATGGTGTTGTTACAACTTCAAATTCGAAGTTAGTAAATGTGATTGTTCAAAACTGGAATAAATTTAAAGACGTTTTTGAATTTATTACAAACTGTGACACATCTGATGAAAAATCAATCATCCTTGCGAAAGGATTTTTAGGTGAGATGAACGATTTTGAATTCACGTTTCTGGCTAGTGTTTAATGACATTTTCTCAATCACGGACATACTATTTGACCTTCTTAAAAAAATCGCTTGACATTCATTTTTGCATATCCAATAAAAAACGCTGTCGTGAGGCGCTCTCTAAAAAAAAACATTTTTTAATACCATGTTTGATAAAGCAAATTATATTACAGCAATAAATCATTACCAACGTGAGCTTGCTAAGCTTTAACCTGAAGAAATTAGGGCTAAGTAAAGAACCCTTTTCTATGAAATATTGGACCATATTTTAATGGAAATGACACTAAAATTTCAAGACTGTGAAAAACTTACATTTTCATGTTTGGCAGGTTCTGCTAAATTTTCCGAATATAGTTTAAATTTTCCGACTGCCCCGTTTGAAAATTTGTTACAGTTAAATGGGAAAATATTTTTAAAAAGTTAACGACTTAAAAATGAACTTGGACTTATTTTTGCCAATGAGTAACTGGAATATATCGCTGCAAGAGCAAGTGAAAAAAATTAATAAAAAAAATTGTTTTCCCTTATTTTGACAATACCGTCGACAAGTGCTTCAGTGGAAAGAAGTTTTTCTTGCTTTAAATGTATAAAAACTTATTTAAGAAATACAATATCTCAAGAAAAACTTACTCCTCTTGGCAATATTTCAATTCAAAATGAATTTCTTTAGGAGATTAGGGCAACTCATCCGTTTTATGAAGATGTTATAAATAAATTTGCTGCTATAAAGGATAGGAGAAGTGATTTAGTATACAAAATTTAGGTAAGTCGTAAAAGAATATTCTACCCTCCACATATAAAAAATTCTGGAAAAAAAATTATTGCGATATTTTCTTGCTTCATTTGCACTTCACTTACTTTTTCACCCGCGATCCGCCACTGGAGGTTGGTAGTACAAGAATTGGGACAATGGCAAGAAAATCAGATGTAAAAAATAAATAGTTCGAAACAATTTCAAATTCAAAAACATTCTCACTAGACGAGACATAATCCTAAAATTAAGAATGAAATACGTAAAAAAATTGAGTAATTTAATATTGAATTAATTGTGTGGCGCAAGGATGTTTTAACTAAAAAAAAATTCACATAAAAACATGCAAAACTGCGAAATCGTGTGACATTAACCTGATACAAAGATCTAGAACCCCAAATCCTTAAAAGCAATTAGACAATCCAAAGCAATGTGAGACCTGGGATAAAACATAATAATAATAAATGAAAGCGTCTGAATTTGGCTTTAAATAGTTTTTGTATGTAAGGCAGTAATTACTTGCAGAACACAGTTTATTTTTTTAAAGATTTTAATGGACGCTTTACACAGGGTTGACACAGGGTGACAATCCAGATTTGACACATTATTATATTATTTAACTAATGGTTGATGATTTCAACCAAATTATGCTTTTTTCTTTTCTTTATTCACAGTACACCTAAAAAACCGTCATAAAATGGCAAAACTTACCTAAATTTCCACTAATATTAAGGACGGATAAATTAGCCAATTCATATATATTAGTTGGAATTTCTTTAATATTGTTATTACTTATATCAAGCATCGATAAATTAGGAAACATCAGTCTTGCTTTTGCTATTTGAGGATTCTAGAAAAAAAAGTATATACTAACATTAACCGTTGATTTATCATTGCAATAAACATAAAAAAAACACGAAGAGGGCCAAACAGGTGGAGTTATAGCAAGTAATAAATTACTGTTTCGATTTATGAGGAAACAACTAGAGAACTGAATATATTTGAGAATAGTTAGAACATCAAGGGTAAATATAACTTACCCTCTCAGGTTCGTCATCGTCTGTACCACTTATGTCTCCATTATCATCTGTACTGAGCTGAATTCTGTTAAACTGATTATCAGCTAATATTAGAGTTCTTAAGTTATCAAGTCGTAAATGTCTCCTATGAACACATACAGAATGTAAAACGGTGTGCCTTACTGACCTCGAAGAATGCCGTCTCACTATAAATACGAAAAAATAAATAAATATCTTCTTTAAAAACAAATAATTTTAAAATAAATCTACGATAGAATACTAGAGAAAAAATGTATTTTATTTAAAATTTGTAATTAGAAGTAATGTCAATTATAGTACGATCATTTACAAATATCCCCTTCCAGGGGCGTGCAGTCCAATTACAATTAGTCCAAAAATTGCAAAACATCTTCTAAAATGTAATTTTTGAAATAGGAAACCATTAATTTAGTTTATATTAAAAATGCTAAACGAGCCACAATAGAAATCGAATGCGGGCCGCTAGCTTCTCTGCAGCCAAGTCCAGTATGCTTGATTTCCTGTGAATCGAGCCAGAGGTTATTGAACTTTTCTCCGGCTGTTTGCAATTTTTGCATTTCAATCGCGTGCTTTCAGTGGGGGCGGACGCTATAGTTGGAGTAGGTTCTTTGTTTGAACGGCTATCCGTTTGTTGTGTGATACGTCCGTCGCGTCGTGCATGGTGCGATATGGACGACAATAATACGGACGTGGATATACAAATACCTTCAACTTCGGCTGTCGGTAATAACGTTGAAAATGTTGGACAATTTAGTAAGAAGAGTGTGTGTGAATGTGTGGTGTGTGTCTTAATAATAAAGGGATTTTCAACATTAAACTTCGCTGATAAGCTTCAAATAATTTCCAAAAGAAGGGCAAAACCGCCTATGAAAAATTTAACCACAAAAATGAAAAACTGTATTAGACTAACAGGGTATGAAAATATAAGTAAATTATTTTGTTGGCCATGTTTACTTTTTGAAAATGAAAAAGGTCTCTCGAATAAAACTGGTTTTTCCGATTTAAACAATTTCCATAAAGCTGTAAAGACACATTATGTCCAAGGCGCATTTGCAGGCCGTCATAAAACAAAAAGTCTTTGGCAAAACCAGAATTGAACACACCCTTAATAAACAGTTGGAAATTAGTCACCGCCAACACAATAAACTAGTCGATAAAAATAGGCAAATATTAAGAAGACTTATCGATGGGCGACGGACAGCACGAATTGGGATTTAGAGGTCATGACGAAACGTTTTTCGCGGAACCTCGAATCGAATCCAGAATGATTTAATTTCCGCTGTTGCAACCATTATTCTAAAAAGAATTAAGCAGGAGATTGGCGAGGTGCGGTTCATTGCTCTTGTTCTGGACGAACAAACTGATATCACTAATTTTAGCTAATTATCTATAGTAATACGCTACGTTAAAACAGACGGAAGTATTCAAGAGCGATTTTTAGATTTTAAGAATGTGTTCGAAAATCGTACAGCGGATGCCGTAGTTTATAACGTTACTAAAGAAATTAATGAAGAGAAAAAATTAGTTGCTCAAAGCTATGATGGAGCTGCAGTGATGGCAGGACAATTAGGGGGTCTGCAAGCTAAAGTTCGAGAAACTTTCCCAAGTGCTGTGTTTGTCCATCGTTTTGCTCATAAATTAAATTTAGTTTTATCCCAGTTCATCAATCACATTAAAGAGTGTAAAGTATTTTTCGTTACTTTAAGTGGCATGGCTGCTTTTTTTTCCAAGTCAACAAAACGTACACAAGCTTTGGACTCCATTGTCCACAAACTATTGCCCAAAGTAGCTCCTACTAGGTGGAACTATAATGGAAGACTTGTGTTAACAGTATCTGAAAATCGTGAATCACTGATTGAACTATTTGAGAATATAATAGAAAATAATGAAACGTGGGACTCAGAAACAATAAATAGTTCGAGGGAGTTTTTGGACTGTTTGAAACGGGATTTTAATTTTAATTATTTGTTGAACATATTTTCAGAAATATTTCCACTCTCGGACAATGTTTTTAATATATTACAAACTAAAACAAATGATATTACTTTTTGCTTAAAAAAAGTGGATAATTTTAAGTCCATGTTAAGCCAAAAAAAGAAATGATTCACCTATTTTGGGAGAAAACGATGACGGTAAATGTAGAGCCACAAGCCAAGCGTCTTCGAACAGACAAGGTCGGAGATGTTCAAACATCATACAGACGCCTGTTTTATGAATCGATCAAATTCAGCAACAAATAAACTATAGATTTAACGGTTTAAATGATTTTAAATTCCTCGAGCTCTGCAGAAGATGCGTTTAAATCTCTTCTTCTTCATTATGGCCAGTTCTTCGACCGAGTGTTACTGCGATCTGAACTAAAAGTGATTTACGAAACTGATGACATTAGCGCAAAAAATAACGGTAAGGAACTAATGCAATTTTTAAAAGACAAGGAGCTGGAAGATGCCTACACCGAAGTGTCGAAATTATGTGAATTAGTATTGACAATACCTGCCACAAGTTCATCAGTAGAACGCAATTTTTCAACACTTAAACGTATAAAAAATTTCGTGAGAAATTCAACGGGGCAAGAGAGACTTTCGCATACATCGCTGTTGTCCATTGAAAATAAATTTCTTCAAAATTGCACAGCAACATCTTACTGGGCAACCAATAGTAGTATAAAAAACGAATGAATGAAACTCATTAAAATAATGCAATGAACTGGAGTGAATGAAAAGTACATTTTGTATACATAATCTATACTGCCATCAAAAGGAACATATATCAACAACAATAAGATATTATTACTACCAGCAATACACAAATACGTAAAGGAGTCAGACAATGAAACATTCTGCCCCCCGACTATTCCACCTCTATTCGAGGTTGTTTTCAATGAGGTCCTGATAGCTCAGGAGCAGCAACGAAGATCTACAACAAATAGTTAATCAAATAAGCATCGGTATTTAAAAATACGGTTTAAAAATAATGAACAAATGGCCTTGAAGAATCATTCACTACAAATATCGGAGGTGGGCTGTACAAGAACTAGAGCAATAACTGGAAAATGAGATGTACAAAATATATAGTTCGAAACAATTTCTTTAATTTCAAAAACAGTCTCACTAGACATAATACTAAAATTAAAAATTAGATACGTAAAAAAAATTGAAATGCGGATCTACTGCCTATTGTTAAAAGTGACAGAGTGACAAACAAGACGATCCTAAGAACAATACACAAAGAGCGAACACTATTAATCAATATTGAAAAAGAAAAAAAAACTGCTTGCTTTGGACATCTGATCAGAAACCCAAGATATCAACTGAATGAAAGATAAGAAATTTGCGAGAGTGGACCAAACTGAAAAATAGTGAGTACACCAATTTATTCTTAGAGCTTTGACAATAAGTATTTTACAAACAAAAATCTTTTTTGGCTTTTTCGCAACTGAGTAAAGATATTTAACTTTAAATTAATTGAAGCAAATATTTAATAAAATTACATATTTCAACATGTAGACTAGTCTGTAATTTTAATTTTGTAATTTTATTAAATATTTGCTTCAATTAATTTAAAGTTAAATATTTTTACTCAGTTGCGAAAAAGCCAAAAAAGATTTTTGTTTGTCAATCTAAACGCAACAAATAATCTGAACACATTTAAAAATAAGTATTTTACTTTAGGCAATAAAGCATATTTTGACTTTAACACAATGTTACCTGCTGGGAAGTTTAGAGGAATTTGGTAGCTAACATCCAATAGTAGTGTATAGGCAACTGAAGAAAAAGATAAATATTTCCGCAAAAAGAATAAAAATATGTTTGAAAAAAAAAACGCTTTTTTTACTAGTAAGATTTTAGAGAATAATTTTCTAGATTGAGCTGATATTAACTAACATGGATTTACACAGATAAAAAACAAAGAAACAATTTGAAAGAAATATAGGGGACCGCTGAAGAATTAAAAAAAAACGATTAATTTGGCAGTTAACATTAGGTTCCTAAACATTTTTAGCACATAATGACTCTGTTGGTTAGTTATTATTTTATAATGCGCCTATAAAGGAAACGTGTGCAGAAACGTAAAGAAATTGTCTTTTTCTCCATAAAATTGAAAAATAATTATTGATTGAACCAAGTTGCTTTTAAAAAATAACTTTTGAATCCCCCAGAGTCGAACAAGAAGTAAATATTTATTCGGCCTCTAAGTGTTTTTTATAAGTTTGGCCAAAAATTGCAATAACATTTTTTTAATTTTGACATTTTTATTCAAAATGATGGAAGATTACCTAGCTATAAAATTACAGGAAGATGTAACTATCGGTATTAATACCCTGCAGGTAAATGATAGTCCTAAATATAATTATGAAATATATCGAGGATTCCCTAAATCTAATTTTTTAAATACACATATATCTGCATGACCTTACATATAAGTATTATCTCTTTGAAAATATTACCTCCTACTTCAGCAGACTTTCCTTTGAATGCCACATTCTCCATGTAACAAGCCAAATTTGCCAACTCCATATTGTCTTGAGCTTCAACCTGTGGAAGACTAGGCCATACCGTAATCTGATTATGGCTCAAATCTAACTGCTTTAAAGAACTAGGATAACTGGTGATATGAGACATAGATCTTAATGTATTAAAAGCCATATTGAGTCTGGTAAGATTAATGGCCAAGCAGGGCAATACTACTGGGATGCTTGTAAATAAATTATGAGCAAGGTTCAATGCTGATAACTGAGAACATTTTTCAAGTGAGGTTTCATCGTTATGTAGTATCTGTTCGGTGACCTCTACATTTTTACTCCAAATGTGATGCCTACTCATATCCAGCTGTCTAAAAAAAAATAACCCTATACATATCATAGAACGGAACACGTCAGACGTACTTACAAATATGACCTTTCTTTCTTCTTATATCTAACCGTGTGTATTGATTCTTCATTGCAAATCATTTTGTCAAATTCTGTTATCTCACTCTCTGAATCCGGTTCCGTCAAATTAGAAAGTTGGCTGTCGCTTGAACTTACGCTCATTTTATCAAGGTCTTCTTTCCCCTAGAATAAACAATGAATTCGCCTTTTCTGCTAGATCTATTTGAACAGTATATTGCTAAATATAAATATGAACGATGACGACAAAAACGATCAATATATAATTAATTATACAAAATCCTTAAATGCTACCATAACAAACAGAAGTATAAATTTAATTAATTTCTCCAAGGTAATTTATAACATAATGAGGGTTCTGAGTAGTATTGGAGGCTAATATGAATATAATTTAAAATTGTAAAATTTGAGCACCTTGCCCCAGTGAAAAGTCACGTCCTATTTTTCGTTTCTGCACATGAAAGGAATGAATAGACTGGATAACATATAAAAAGATGGATGACAATAGAAAACGTACAATCAAGCACTAACGATAATTTTATCGGTGAACAAATATCAAGATAAATTATTTACATTAAAATAATTTTTGTTTCTTTTTTATGTTTAAGTAAGAGAATTTTAACACACAATTCAGATATAATTATTGAATGCAGTTTTCCATCTTTTTTATTAGATCACATTTAATAAAAAAGAACAGCGCAAATCATAACTAAAACCACTTACCTCTTTAGGGGTCAAAGGCAACTCCTTTAAAAAATTAAAAGATGCATTTAGCTCTTTCAATTTCGGAGCTAACCACATCTCATAGGGCAATTGTTGCAATTTGTTGTTTGATATAACCAACGTAATTAAATTTGGCAATTTAAAAATCTCTTCTGGAACTTGATTCAGTCTATTTTCTTGAATATACAATTCTTCCAAAACTGGACAACTATAGTTCAACTCCTCCTTTCGAGCTCGCCTTCTAAATCCCTTTTTAACTGGAGAAACCTCAGGTACGGGCAACTTTTCAATTCTATTTTGAGATAGGTTCAAATATTTTAAACTTTGTAACTGGAAAACGCCTAAGGGTATATAGGTTAGGCTGTTATTAGAAACATCCAATCTAGTTATGGAAAACAGAGCGATATCGTAACTTCGTGGATTTTGTTTTAATTTTGGATTCAAATTTAAAGCGGCGTCGATAAGCCATTGTTGTTTTACTTCAGTTAAACCACATTTCTGATTGTGCCAGTTAATCATAGTGGGTGTATTTGGAAATAAACTGGAATATGTAAAACTTGATACATTGGCAAACATGTTAATGTGAGATGGATTGATGTTTTCGGTCATTGATTTTTTATTTATTTTATATTCTGGATCGGGATGAGCCTAAAACCAAATATAATGAAATAATTAAAACAGTTAAGAAAACTCAAAAATGAGCCTTATTGCTACCAGCAGAATAAATTCTCACAAAATAAATAATGAATGACAAAAACAAAAACTTTACTGTATGTGCTCAATTCAAACATCAATTTTTCAAGATTCAAATTCTAACTAAAGAATAACTTAAATACGGTGCACATTAAAAATGACAACTCCACTAGACGCCTGCACCACTGAAAAATCACGTTCTATTTTTCGTTTCTGCACAGGAAAGGAATACAACTACATAAACACGGGAAATCACCTATCTCAACGCACATTAGTTTAAAAGGAATTTATTCTCATTCAAAACAATAGCAAATCTATATTAGAAAGAATCATTGTATAATCTGTTGTAGATTCCACTGGACACAAATGTCAAAGAAGCCGAAGTTCTTGCATCGATCTCTGAATTCTATAAACGGAAAATTAGAGAATTTGTTGAAATTTAAAAACATTCTAAAACTTTAAATAAAGAGACGGAAGCTGGTTCCATTTTGAAACGGTCTAACTCTAAAAACTATGATTTTTATCTTATATTTTGTATTAAACGGAAAGATTTAATTAGGTTTCTTCATATATTTTTATTATTCTAAACTACAGATATTTTGAAGCTGGGAGAATTGTTGGCAAATATTTCTTCCATCCCCCTAAGTCTTTCTAACCCGCCCATAAACTTATTGTAGCTTTGCTAAACCATTGGCTGTGGCACAGTTATTTTTGTTTTTTCGGCCGAAGACCACCGATTTACGATTTGCTAGGGGCTCTACCGTGTCATAATTGGTAACCACAGTAACAGTGTTGTTATCTTTCCAGCGCACAAATAAGTTACTATCATAGAGTTTTTCAAAGTATCCTCGGTCCTTTTTACTAAAAGCTTTTGGGTTCGTCAGTGAGCAAATCTGAGTCCTATTATGCCGTTGACCATTGTCTCTCAAAATTTTGAAAAGTCCAAACTACCGTAGATCCTAGCGGCATGGATGCAGTTCTCGATGATATATTACCCACTGTCGAAATTGTTGATTCAGCAAATTCATTTGCGGCCGAATTTCAGCCAATTTGTCGTCTTTATCTAGCTCATAGTGTTTGTCAAATGAATATATTTTTTTATTTCCTGGAATCTATTTCTTGACGTAATGGTTGAACCAAGCGGTACTTGCAGGTTAACATGTAAACTCCAACACAAACGTTCTGATAATCTGTTAGTAGAAGAAAACCAACGAACAATTTTATTGCTGCACAGGACACAAAAATGATTGATCATTTTCCTGGTATGAATAAATATTTGTTTCCTTCACTACATGATCAAATGTTTCTGTTTTACATAACTTTTCAAAATTTTCAATTGAAGATGAATCATGCAATTCACATTTTAGTCTTTGACGTAAAGAAGCCAGGACAATATTCCATTCTTCGCCTTCGGGTTCATTTGAACTGTCACTTGACTTGTAATGAAGATCTATAGTCCCTGCCTTATCCTCATATCATCTTCATCGAAGTCTTCATCAGTTTGAGAATCTGCTGGATAAGGAATTATGACGAAAAACGTCGTTTTGACTGAAAGTTTTAAATTTTCTTCCGTAAAATGATCCTGCGCTTATTCATAAGAATGTTGAGTATCCATTTGCAATATAACAGACCTACATCAAGATTTTTTCAAACTTTATATGGGATTATCTCACTGTACTCAAATGAATACATTGGTAAATATCAATTTAGTGGTTCTCCCAAAATAAATCATGATAATCTACATTAAAATATTAGCTACTAGATCTCTAAACAATGGCTAGCACATGTTGACGATAATTATTGATACAAAAAATACACTGAAAAAAAACTTACCGTCAGGAGTACACTTGTCGCTTCGACACCGAATCACTCGTTATAACGCACACAGCCTTTACCCCTGGTCAGTAAAAAGGTTTAATAGTTAGACCAGGTCTACTTATCATGGTACTTAAAACTCTTAGTTCGCCAGTTATGTTTCGCTTATATCACTGTCATTTTGTAATTGTAACATTTAGAAACATTATTTATACAATTGTTACAATTGTCATCCTAAACCTATAACTGTCAAGTTAAACCTGGTCTAAATTTAAACCTCTTTAGTGAGTACGAGTGTAAATGTCTCCATTGATGGCAGTTACCCGCTTTACAATAAACAAAATATCTCGATATAATTTGAAACATTATACACAGGTGGCGCCGACATGGGTTAAGCAACGTAAGCTGCGAAAATGGAAATTGACTTTTGTCAGTCAACACCAGAGAAAAGTTAGATTTTATGTATGTATGTATATATATATATATATATATATATATATATATATATATATATATACTTAATTGTAAGTTTCAGAATGCTTTCTATTTCAAAATGTTTAATAAAGGACTTAATAAAGAATCGGAGCAAAAAAAAATCTTTTTTTTGGAAAAAACCGTGGGACTTAATGGGTTTGTACATAAGAAATTTTAACACACACGGACGAAACCTGCATCATGTGACGAGAGCGTTCGTATGAAGCGGGACCGATACCGATTAGTTGGCCGTTGAAAAGTGGAGGCAATCTGCAGTGGGTGAGGAGAATCATGTCCCGGCAAGACCGAGGTTATGTGCTCGATTCCCAACTCGCAGGTAGAGTTTATCCACTTTTCATTGTCTATTATTTGAAAAATCTTCAAAATTTTCTAAAATATTTTGCGTTTTTAACGTCCTATAATTAACAAACGTTGTATCCCTATAAAACTTTTTAAAATGACGTTTTTTAAACTTACCTTAGTGGAAAGTAATTTTGCTATAAGGGTCTCGTCTTTATTTGCAACTGCAACCCCCAAAGCTTTGCATTCGTCATCTCTAGTTCCACGTTTCAACAAAAGATCAACAATGGGCACATCACGGTTCTTGCAAGCTTCAACCAGTCCAGAAGACGTATAGTTTGAATCGTCTTCAACAGAGCAACAACTTACTTCCTAAAAAGACGTTCATAAATTCAGAATCTTTACGGTTTAATTAAAGAAATAGATATAAAATAAATTACTGCAATGCAATAAAATATTTATAAGAAAACGTAATCAACGTAGTGAAAGCAAAATTATAAACTTATTTTAATTTATTTTAGTGATATGCTTTCGAAAAATTTTATAATATAGATGGTGTTTTATTATAAATTTAATTGTATGAAAAGCATTCCTTTAAAAAATATATGTGAATATACTTACTTCGTTCATGTTATGATAAGGTTTAATTATGGCATTTGGATTTGCACCTGCATTTAAAAGAGATAATGTTATATCATAATGCCTGCCCCTAATTCCAGCATGTAACGCAGTTTCTGTATTGTTGTTACAATACATATCAATCCTCAAGGGGCAAATTGCCTTTGTATTTCCATCGAACTAAAAATAATATAACTAAATAAATCGGATAAGAAGCTAACCCAATCTTATTTGTCAGAGCGGTCTGAGTGTAGTGACGTATCTCTTAACCTAGGAATGTAACAACAGATATTCCTTAGAGCTTAGTAATCCGTTCGTTGTTATTTTTAATTTATGTGCATAGTGATCCTGACATATTACGTAAGGCTATTAACAATGATGTAAAGAAGATAAAAGATTGGCGTAGTTCGAATTTACTGGTGTTTAACAAGTAAAATGGATTAATAAAGTAGAGGCTGCAAAGTTTTTTGATTGTATATCGACGGTGGGTTGAAATTTGAAATCCATTTGCAGAGCATTTCAGGGAAACTATCATCAGGGTTTCACGCAATTAGAATTATTACTAATGTTGCTACAGGCATAGCTAAAAAAGCATAATTTGCACTCACTGAGAGTCATTTGAGGTACGGAGTTTGTTTATGGGATTCATGTCCTCAGACACTCTTTAACCTTGTCTTTATAATTCAAAAGAGGGCTTTGAGATATTTGCGTCGGGCTAGACCCAGGGATTCGTGTAGGCCACTACCGTCACCTACCATCCGCTTAATGTTAAAAAAAATAGAAACGAAATTAATAATAATCCCATTTACAATACGCGAAGTAAAAACTGTAATGTCCATATAACACATTAGCTAGAAATGCATAATTTGCACTCACTGAGAGTCATTTGAGGTACGGAGTTTGTTTATGGGATTCATGTCCTCAGATACTCTTTAACCCTGTCTTTATAATTCAAAAGAGGGCTCTGAGATATTCGCGTCGGGCTAGACCCAGGGATTCGTGTAGGCCACTACCGTCACCTACCATCCGCTTCATGTTAAAAAAAAATAGAAACGAAATTAATAATAATCCCATTTACAATACGCGAAGTAAAAACTGTAATGACCATATAACACATTAGTAGAAAAATCAATTATTTATAATTATTGTAAAAACCTTTTAACAAACTGCTCTTCTAACGAATAAATTGCCAGAAGTTCTTTTGTAAAAAGACAGAGCATTTGTTAATTGTGAAGACTTAATACACAGTGAATGAGTTTTTATGTGACAATTTATAGTTTTATTTTTTATATTTTAGTACTGTGACTTTTACCTGTTTAATTTATAATTGTACGTAACACAGTTACATTTTTTTATAGTATAGTAATGTTCTTTTGTGATGATATACTAAATATTTTATTTTACTTTGTTTTACCCTATCTGACTCTGAGATTTGAACAAATATATATTTATAATATGAGAAATGTATATTCCGACAATAAAACTTAATTCATTTTCAGTTTGATTTAAAAAAAGAAGCCATTTAAAGAGATGTCTTAATAAAATACCCAAATATAGTTTTCTTACAGCCGAAATAAAACCTAAACCTAAAGCTAAATTTGTTTCCAAATTAATCGGAGAAAGGTATTTTTCACCTAAAGTCTCAGAAATGAAATATTTGTATTCAAATATAACGATTTTTTTAAGTTTATTCAACCTTTACTCTAACTATTATAAGGCTACCACTTACTTCGTTGTCTACAGGACATTCCTTTGATAGATGAAGTTTTGACATAATATTCATAATTCCATCAGATATCCGCCTTCTCGAAGGACTTATAATAGGTTCTGATAAAGGAGTAAGATCGTCTTCCTAAAATACAGGTAAACCTAGCAAGCTATCTGCTATGTGCTAATTTTTCGTAATCTACATTGACACGCCACTGTAGATTACGAAATATTATTAGCAATAATTAAAAGGATTTGGAAAAAAACAATATTTATAATTTAACGAAGTTTTTACAGTGGAATAAAGGTTGTATACGATTTTTTTCACTGACGGTATATTACCTCTTACAAATATACATATATTTAAAATACGAGGGTCCCTGTTAAATGAATAAATAAAATAAAGGAAAGCTGTTAGGCAGTTTCAGCTGATGCTAAGAATTTTTCTAAACTCTGTCTATTTTTTACGATTCAGTTTGTTATCTACCTCTGCCGATTGTTATAATTTCGATCATAGAACCTATAGACGAAATTAAGAGTTTTGCTGAAGAAAAGTTAAACTGGCTTATTTTTGGAACAAAAGTAGGGGGGTCGATCGGGTGTGAAATACTGCAACTATGAATGAGTTGCTTCAGTGTTAATTCTCTGTATATCATATTACACTGTAAACAACAAAAATAAATTTTTAAACTGTGGCTAATAACCTTATTTGTGATTAGCTAATACACAAGTAGTAGTGGTAGTAGTACTAAGAGTGGAGGGGGTAAATCCCGGCGGGTAGGCCTAAAAGGCCCTTGTCGCCATACCCTGTTCACGCACTTTCACTGCGGATCACCTGCCCTCTATTAGAGTTGTCGTCATTCCTATAAAGGACACAAACTAGACAAAAAGAACTGGATATAATATCTTGTGCATTAAAGAAAAATGGATACAGAAATGGCACTATAAAGAAAGCTATAAATAAACGGAGTTTCCGAACAACGAACACCGAAGATTATGAACCGAAAAGGTGACAAGTAGTCTTACAATATTTAAAAGGTATTACAGACATAATTGGAAGAATTGTCAGAATAAACAACATGAATACAAAAGGATAAAGTCAGAATAATTCTAGCAGTCATAAAAATTGAAAGACAATTTAATTACATCAGATGAATCATTAAAACTACCAACAGTATGGAAAAAATATAAATAATGACGAACAAACCCTCAAAATATAAACTTCGGCTCTGGGGGAGAGGTATAAAAGGAAGTTTCGCAGTGACTTATACTTAAGTTTCCACTCAGACGCCGAACACAATATTTCAAAAATAAGAAATAAGATTTTGGCAAAACGTCAGCAAAATTATTTTTTTCAGAACAAGATAACTCAACAGATGTCCATATTTTTCGACGCCTCCAGGGCATTCGATTGTATTTGTATACGAGTCACCAGAATGCGGTAAGACATACTCAAGTTTAAACGAACCTCATTGGCTTCAAGGAATATGAAATAAATGCCTGTTATGAATATCATTGTCATAAATTAGACAAAAAGAGCTGGATATATCTATGCATTAATGAAAAATTGATACATAAATAACACCATAAAGAAAGCTATAAATAAACTTCATTCAGTGTTATTGTAATTAAGTTTACATCACTTATACCTACAATCAATATGAACATACCGAACTTCCAGCCTGTATTATTCTAGTCGCTTTGATTCTGAATTTTAGTATTACTTCCACCAACTTTTTGTTACCTAAGAGAGAAGCAACATATAAGATGTTTTGACCAGTTGCGTCTCTCTCGTTTATGTCAAATGGCATAAAGTATTCCCATTGTTCAGAGGAATCTCTAAAAATAAACTATTTCACTAATTTGATATATCCAGAACGTGTTAAGGAAAAATTCGAATTTTTGCACTAAATAAACAGATTAAGATAAGGTAATTCAGGCAGAGTTGCACCACCAGGAGAGATGCCCCAGTTTTCATAATTCCGTGCAAAAACGCACAATTAAATTATTGCCCCACTGACCGATCAGTTGAGGCGCGCGGTGACTATAAGATACCCGGTCTTATTTTGTTGTTACGTGAGCGATTTATGCGATGAAATATAAGTTTTGATTCCACTACACGTCTCAGTATACAATCTAACTTAATCTAAGCATATTTAGGTACCGGTAGCTTCTTCATCCAATATGTTTTTATCAAAATCAGTTTAATTATAGAAACCTAATCCTTAAAGAGTGGTTTGGTGTGTAAGGGGTCGCTATTTTGTTAATATGTGTAAGGCTCAGTAAGTAGGGCGTCCATACCATAACGAAAGGATATATACCCCATAACCTGTACAAAAGAAGTCGTCACCAGGGGCATCTAACCCGAAATTTAAATATTTACCAAAAAATCGGTAATTTCCTTTAGCAGGAACTTCCCCTGTTTTGAATCTTTCCGATTCAAACCGCGGGTTTGTTGGTCCGTACGCGGTATAGCTAAAAAAATACTTATCTGATTGACTTCAAATTTTGTTCAAAAATCGAGGGTGATATGGGGATGGAATGGTTCCATTTTGAAAATAATTCAATATGGCGGAACAAAATGGCGTCTTCACAAAATGTAAAAAAATCAATATGAAGAAAGTACTTATCGAATGGACTTCAAAATTGACGCTATAGTAAAGGGTAATATAGGCATAAACTGGTAAAATTTGTGTATAAGTTCATTTTTGTGGCGGAACAAAATGGCGGCCTAATGAAATGTTTTAAAATTCAATGCCATAGAACCACTTATCCAACTGACTTCAAATTCCGCAAAAAAGTCATTTGATAAACAAAGATGACTGGTAAAACAAAATGGCGACCTAATAAAATGTTCAAATATTCGGTTAAATTCCAATTGTTGAAATAAAACGTTCCTTCTATGGAGGAAAATAATAAAGAACATATTTTTTGGAATAATGTTATGAAAAATATATAATAAATATTAATAATAAATAGTAATAATAATATCAATAACTTGAAAATAAATGACAGTTTATAGCTTTCGTATAAAGTTATTACCAAATAATTATATGCGTATATAGACTAAGTATATGGTTATGAATAAAGGTGAGTTTACCGAATTTTTATACTGGAATTATTAATATTTTTACATCCAATTATTTTCTATTTTTACTCGTTAGGTACGAACCTTTTTTTCAATACCTGGTCTAGACCCGAAATTATAAAATATACTGCAAAAATAAATGACAATTTTAACACCCTGTATCTTGAAAATACAGGTATTAGGAAAGAAAACAAAATTTGCGTGTTTTTGGCGCCATAATCTACAACCTCTCAAATTTAATATACTGGCAACTAAAACACCTTGTATATTTTATGTGAAGCAAACCGTTTGCGCATCTTACCCGTTGTGTCGGTAGAGATAGCCAAAAATAAATATTTTGGTTAAACATTTTTTTTTATCTTTCAAAATCTCGTTTTTCTATATTTTTGAGCTGGGTACGTTGACTTATTACCTGTATACTGTGTGAACATTTTTTAAAAATAAATAATCTATTTTGATTTTTTTGGATGGTATTTTTCGAGGTGGGGCAACTCTCCCGGAATTACCTTATAACTCACCTATATTTTCGAAGTACGTGGGATGGATACGGAAAATAAAATAATAGCTCTAAGATTGTATAATGTCCATTAATGCAAGCAGCATGAATTGGCAACCATCTTTCTACTGTATGTTGCTAAAAATAATAAATATTAATATTATATTTTAACGTTTGAATACATTTACGCTTCTCAGTTAATTCAGTGAATACCTGAACAAGTTCTGGAAATTTTATTAGCAGCATTTCTACAACCTCTCGATGTCCTTGGTAACATGCAATATATAAGGGCGAATATTTTGTAACAGAGTGATATCTTCCGTCTGCGCCATAGTCAAGTAGGATTTTTACTATTTGGCGATTTCCAGCTTCACAGGCTCTAAAATTGATACAATTGGTGTAGGTGTAATTAATTTACAACTTTATATTTTCTAAGTAAAATGTTTTATGCCAAAAATGAGGTTATCTTTATTTTCCGACGGTCAAAGAATTAGACCCTTGCAAAAAGCAAATATATCCTGAATATATGCATTAGGAATTCACTATAATCTTCCATAATGCCGTCGATACAGGATAACATGCTTGTTTACTTCTAGCCCACGTACATAAACTTTTGATGTCTAATTTGGGTAGTTTTCGCACGACCGTCACAATATTTTTAACATTGGTTGTGTTTCACGCTGCATTTTCGAAAAATGATTCTACTAATTAAAAACATAGAGAACCACTGTTATAAATAATTATAACAATATAAATGATTTTATCTTTCACAACAAGGTCAACAAATACACAACAGGTTAACAATCTTAAACTAAATTATTAACGATTTGAAAAATAAAGAAAATTCAATAATATATAGGGTATTTCATCTAAACAAATCTAACTTCGCCATGTTTTTTTAGGACCAACACTATTACATTTGCCTAGTTATTAAAAAAACTTACACGATTAGCTTTAATCGTCAAAAATAATCGTTCTTAAAAGTAAAGTAGTTCAGAGGAATGTCTACTATCTTTTTATAAACAATAACCACCTACAGGGTATTCTGAAAAATATTGACACACAATTTATATCTGTTTAATACAACACCTAAATTGCAATTAAATCACTGATTATAAATCTCCTTGGCTTGATAAGCCGACCACTCGATTTTTCTCCCTTATGGTTTCACTAGAACAAAAATTCAAAAACCTAACTTATGTAGTTTTTTCCGGGTTGTCGGAATATGACAAAAAAAAACAGTTGAACCTCAACTAAAAAAAATATTGTAAAAAAATTATGTTTGAAACTTTTGGGATTTGAGTAATGGAATCTTAGATCAAGTACTTTGGAATGATTTTGAAATGACAAACCTCAGCTTCATCACTTTTTGTCTCTGTAAACGTACAGGGTCTTTCCTCAAATTTCGCTACCTCCACTATTGGTTTAGTTTTAAGAGATCGAAAAAAAAAAGTTAAATGTAAAAGTCGTTGCGTTTATTACGTAATTTATAGACAGTTAGTATTTAAATCTTAGGATATCTTAAAAATGTGTATCAGACCCAACATTCATTTTTTAATGGAATAAACTCTGTAATAATAAAAATAATAGTTTTATTTCCGAAATTTAACTGGTGTACATACAAAATACATAAGTAATTGAAGAAAACGTCAAACCAACAATTATAACACTAATTTGTATAAATAAATATATACACGTCAAATAGTAAAAAATAATGACAAACAATATATAAGAATACAAAAAAACAATACGCTCAGCATAAATTATTGAATTCAAGAACTCCTGTACAGTATAACTGTTCATTTCAATAAAAAGACTTTTCAGTTTGCCTTTAAAAATACTCACAGTAGCAGCGTGTTTCATATTACTATTAAAATTTTTTATCCATTAAAGGCTATTTTTTTTTAGAGAAACGTCTTATGAGAAACAGGTAATACCAATTCTTTATTTGTGGTATTGTAGTTATGCGTAGAGCGTAGTGCGCGTGATTGAAAAAAGTCTTTACTGTGATAGAAAAATACAAAAATGTTGAATATATATATATATATATATATATATATATATATATATATATATATATGTATATATATTCGTGTTCATTTAATGAAAGATTATTATAAATTTAAAAATAATTACTTTTTTACATTTTTAATCTTCTACCTGAAAAACCTCCCCTACCCACTTTTAACCTCAAAAAATTGTAATCTACTTTTTATCAGTTATTTGTTGACAATTAAACAAGAGCGCCCAAAAAAAAATCGCAGACTTTGTCCATTAGGAATAGATCACCGTTTACCGTATTTAAACACAAGCGTCCTAACCGGCGTTCGAGATTTTTTTCCTAACATGTCTAGACTAATAAGGTGAAATATTATGTATATAATAATTTTGTGAAACCTAACTTAAGATATTAAATATTGCGATGAGGAAGTATAAATTGCAAACGCTTTAAACAAAGCTGTATAATGTTTTCAATTTTGATTTTTGTCTCCTTGCATATCAAATATTTTATAAAACAAAAATACTTCAAATAGGAAAATTAAACAAATTAGAGCAAATAAAACTAATTTGTCGCTACATAAAAATAAAAAAGTTCTGGAGCTCACGTTAAAATGATTCTCACAACAGTAAAACCAAATTTTGCTATTTAAAAAGTGTGCTTTAATTGTTTCAAACTACGATCTCCTTTTATCACCTTCCCTAGAAACGGAGATAACACATGAAAAATCCGGATAACTTGAAATTGAGAATAATACTAACAGTTGACGTTGCGACATAGTTTCGAATTTCGGGAGTTCGAATTTCGGAAGAATGTCGTTTTCCATTTTCTCCGTTGCCAAAGCATTAGGACTTCTGATGTCATAAGCACCATCATTATATTGACAGATTCTGTAGCGCGAAAATATTTATTGAAATAGTGAAAAACTTGTTATTAAAAAAAATAATTTCACGTTTGTGCGCTTTCATATGGAATTTACTTTAATTTTATAAAATAAAAAAAAATGGTTGAAAACCGGGTTCTTAAAAAAATTTTTTTTTAGTAAATACAATCAAGCAATATTTGCTGATTCTTCTATGTCTAAAAAAATTGTCACTTCCATGTCGTTTAAGCTATAAGTAGGGTAACAAAACTGTTCTACATGCTATTAAATAAACACTTACGAAAATAACAACGTATTGGCACCACAGGGAGCCATATTAACAATAAGCTCAGCATCTTTTTGTAAGGAAGACAAAAGTTGTTGTACAGAATTGACGTCCCCCTGAGAGCAGGCATGGCCAATGGCGGCATGAATATCCAGTCTTGCTTTTTCTTTGGCATCTGAAACAAAACCGCAAATACTAACTTTAGCGAAGCCTACTTGACTAATAAGACATATAATGTCAAAGTAAGGATAGGTGGCACTGCGATTTTCCGTCGCAACCATTTAAGAAACGTAATCGCGAGAAATTAAGTTGGGCGCGCACCCTTGCCTCTAACTAATCGTAATATTTAGTTTTACAGCATTGGATTCTGAAACCGCTTGTGTGATAGCTTTATCACAACGAAGGGCAGAAAACGGTGTAATAAATGTTGGGTGCACCCAACTGTCAATCAACGATTGCTCAAAATACAATCTCATAACTTAATACACCTTCAATAAAACGGATCTCATTTCAAAACACTCTAATATTAATTTTTCTGAATATATTATTTGCAAGTATTAAAGTAAGAAAAAACTTAATTGCATTTTTAAACAGCCTGCGATAATCGTAATTCGCTTGGCCTTTTTAAATACCATATAAGAACGTTTCCGTTTTAGGCAGCAGAGAGCGTTCAACTAACCTTGGTTTCTGACTTAGAAAAGTTTTAAAAATAAAAAAAACCCAAATTTCAATCTCTTGCAATTTAAATAGGATTTGGGAGACCATAGGGAGAAACCTTTTCTGAAAATTTAAAGGTAAATTTAAATTTTTCATTTATCGTGTATCAATAAAAATTTGAAAATAAAATTTTTCTCATTAATGTACGGAAAACCGAAAATTATATAAATATATTTTATGTTCCATGGCCCCAAATATGCTCTAAAAACATGCCAAAGGATCCCGCCCAAATCTTATGGATATTTGGTTAAATCATCAAATTTCATAAAATTTTAGAATGTTATATATCTTTATTGTATTTCTTTTTTTTTCAGATTCAGATAGCTTAGAGTTCATCAACCTTTACGTAAAAGCTCAACTATTTAATGGTCTTAAATTAAATTAAATTAAATTAAAATCTAACACTGAAATATATGTGCAAAGTCAAGTTCAATGATCCTAGTATAAGGCAACAAGATAACCCATTATTCATTATATCTTAATTATGTACTATGTACAGAATGTCTTACAAACTATACTGTTGATTTATTGGGTCAGTAATGCATACAAAATATCGAAAAAAAAAATGACTAGTAGTGGTTGCTTTAGTAGCAAAGATTCCTTACAATTGTTCACATCCTCCACAATTGTCTAAAAATTAAGTTTTTGGCTTTTTACAGATTCAAGGCATTTCTCTAAAGGGCCCCTCACATTTCTTAAGGAAAATGGCTTTCCGTCAATTTCTATGAAAATTTTATGTTATAGTTCTCGATCTCCTGATCAAAAACTCTCATGGCCACTACTTAATCCTGCCTCTAGTTTTTTATATACAAGAGTCAAAGGTGGAATTTTGCATTTTCCATATTTTATGATTTTTTTTTACTTTAATTAATTAATACATAAATTTAAATAGGATAGTCGCTTAGAATATTTTTGACTAGAAGTTATTAGTATATTGGTAGTAATAATAAACTTATACAGGGTGTAGTTGTATTTAAGAATTCAGATATTTTTGTTTCATATTCGGCTGCAACTACAACACTGAAATTCAAATTTTTATTAAACGCTCCATTACACTCAAACAAATAGTCAGATTTTGGTAAATTTTTGACATGTTTATCAAAAATAAATGAATATTAAATAATTGCAACCAAAGTTTTTGTACATAGCTGGCATCAGACTGGCTGGCTTATTAAACGCTCCATTACACTCAAACAAACAGTCAGATTTTGGTGAATTTTTGACATGTTTATCAAAAATAAATGAATATTAAATAATTGTAACTAAAATTTTTGTACATAGCTGGCATCAGACTGGCCATGAATTTCAATACTGTAAATGTTTGTAAAGCATTATATTATCTTAAAATCAGGATCATCGCTTTATAGCTAGAATACAAATTGGCACATTTTAATTATCGAACGAATATTATCATTACATGCGGCTTTAATAATTTAATTAAGAATAAAATAATACAGGGGTTTCATATAATTCTAAACTAACTCTGTTGTTATGGTTACGTCAGATTCGCCTAATTTTTCATAATAATGGAAAGGGTGATCGGATAGTAGATCTTTTGAAAAGTCTTGTAAACAATAATGTATTTCCAAAATGTGAAGTCATTATGATTACAGTTCGAAATGACGGTAATTTATTAATGTGACAGAACCTAAAATAAATATAAATAACGGGGTGTTTTATGGGGTAAAAGGACCCTCTAAGTAAAAAAGTACAATATTTAGCACCCATGCTCATAAAAAAATATTTTTTGGATTTTGAAACATTTACAAATGACCGCCATTTTAAATTATGTAATGCGGATACCATAATTTGAGGGTAAATCAGAATTACAAAGGCCTTTCAAAAGAAGTGCTACTCGATCCCTTTTTCCACTAATTTTTTTCACGAAATTGAAATGTTTAATCAGGAAAAACACATGCGTACAAATGAGCATTAATCTGGTAGGTATTAAAGTTTGCAAAATTTTATTTTTTTTATCTTGACTAGTTCAGATAATATAAAGAGACCCATTCAAGTGACAAACTTGAATGAGTATATATATATATATATATATATATATATATATATATATATATATATATATATATATATATATATATATATATATATATATATATATATATATATATATATATAAAATGCCACAACCAGCCCACACTATAATAAATTCGATTCATTATTCGCTTATACTACTAATGTTTACTAGAAATTATAAACAGTTTATTTTAAACAAACTAATTAAACTTGAACCTGAGCTGGAAACTGCAGATTGTGAGCACTTTTTCTATTATAAATATCGGTGCAAATCATTGCAACGGCAGACTTGATCTGGTCTCAACTTAAGGGCTAGCGAACCTCCTCGTCTGGATGAAACTTGTTCTTTATTTCAAATCTAAAAAAACTCAAGATTCGTAAAAACTCTTTATTGCCAAAGAAACGTATGGTATTGACAAAGTAAAGACAAATTAAAAGCAATATCAATTAAGAAAATCCATCTGAGTTTACGCTTATCCCCAAGTGAAATCGCTCGCAGTCAACCCGAGAGGCGACATATATATATATATATATATATATATATATATATATATATATATATATATATATATATATATAACTAACTATAAGAATATTAATAATATGTTATAGATGTAGGCATCAATTTTTGCGTTACAATCCTCACTTATTTTACAGTTTTCTCAATTAAAAATGACGTAATAACTATATTATATAATCGATATTATTGAAATTATTAACAAAAGAAGAAAAATACTATTTGTCTAACTCCTGGTGTATTAGTATTACATTAGTAGAATTGTATCAGCCTTTAGGAATTACTATGAAAACTCAGGTGAATCTGGCATAACAATAATCGCATAGTTTTTCTAGAATTTTTTGAAATACCCTATCATTTTATTTTCAATTATATTATTAAAATGTAGCTATTAACCATATGCATTCGAAAATAATTAAAATGTGTCAATTTCACTGGCTATTTAAATATCCTAGCTATGAACAGATTAGATCTAGATTTTCGGATAATGCAATAGGTTATAAAACTTGTATATTAAAATCAATGGCTTCTGTAATGCAAGCTATTTATAAAAATGTCCGATTAAATTATTTAATGATGATAAACATTATAATAAACCGTTTAGTAAAAATTGAAATTTTTATATTTTAAGTACAGTCAAGTATAAGTTTATTTTTACTTTCACATACATTAACTTTCAATCAAATATATTCTAAAAGGCTGACCTATTTGAATACATACGTTAAGTATTTAAAATTTTGGGTAAAATTTGGAAAATGCACAATTCCAACTTCGTCAACCTGTATATCAAAAACTAGCCGCAGGATTTAGTTGTGATCAGGAAAGCTTTTGATCAGGGGATCGAGAACTACAACATCACATTTTCAGAAATATTGACTGAAAGCCATTTTCTATAAGAAATGTGCGGGGTCCGTTTAGGCTTGTAAGGAAGGAAGAGTTATTAATACAAGAAAGGATTACTAGACACATAAATGGGAGGTTCCAATCCAAAATGGGTTAAGTACAAAAAGAGTCAAATTATATATATATATATATATATATATATATATATATTGACTTTCACGAATATAAACGTTTACTTTTGATGACTCATTTAGATAGTTTTCGCCCGACCCTCACATTATAATATTTCACATTGATTCAGTACCTTCCTTCCGCGGATTTACTAATTTCTTTTCATTTAAATGAAAATAATAAAAATAACACACCTCACAATTCACCACATATGAACCAGCTTCTTGTTTACACTTTTTTATTACGTTGTTTGGCATTTATCAACTTCTAAAAAAAAAGTCATAGTTTTGTCGTTTATATTACAGGATTAATTGGTTTTATGTTAATCTCTCGAAATTATGTTTTAGAGAAATTTTGCTTTAATATCTTGTAAATTCTTCAAAATATTGTACTAAATTTTTGCACTCGCTACTATTTTGTGAGGACCATTTCTTATATTTTTTAACGGAAAAATCATTGATTTTTCATAATTGGTTTTTCCTGAGTAGTAATAAAAAATAAACAAAAGTTGTCTGCTGTTCTTTTATAATGGAAATCCATTATGCACTCAATAAAACGTGTAAAATTTTAATTTTCACAATTACTTACTAAACTATGACAATGGTATCAACATACAGCAGTCTTCTTCAGATGATATTTACTGTTTAAAAGTCTATTAAAATAAGGTATTTATCTAATTGTTACAACATAATAAAACTAGGGGACTAACAGGTAATATAAGGTTTAACAATGGAGAGTTATGCAATTCAGCATTAGTTTAGTAATTACTGGAATATTTGGAATTTGTTAATTTCTATAAATTCTTTCTAGAAAATTAAGTTTCTTTTAAGTTAATTTCCAAATGAAACTTTTTATTATTTGTTTCGTACTCCTGCGTTGGGTTTGGGTAACCTACTTTATATATGTAAATAATTTTCTTTTCGATATATATATATATATATATATATATATATATATATATATATATATATATATATATATATATATATATATATATATATATATATATATATATATATATATATATATATATATATATATACCGGGTGTTCAGTTAAGGGCGTACACTATCTATATCTCAAGAACCCTTGACTGCAGCCAATTGGAAAAAAAAATTCATGACTAAAATGGCAACGAGGAATCGTCCAAAAATATTTTTAACTTTGCAAATTGGCCGTAAGGGGCGCAACTGTCAAAATGAAAATACAAATTTAAAATTTGAGCAAAATTACTAAATTAAGATATAAGTTTTATAACGTCATTGGAAAGCTGAGTCAATTTTCTATGAATTCGCATTAAGCCAAATTTTCATTGGGTTAATAATAAGGGTGAGGGAAACAAATGTGTGTTGTCATATTTAAATCGCTATATCTTGTACACTTCTTAACCAATTTTAATGAACAAGGTGTCATATGAAAGATAATTTTTACATCTCTTAATGGACTTCTGCAGTGATATAAATTAGTTTTAAAAAAAGAAGTCAGATGGCGCTATCCAATGTGGTTAGAGTTTTCTTGAAATTTTTCTAAAATTTCAAATGGATCGGTATGCTTTACCTTATAAATTATAAAAGTGAATTATAAATTTACATTTTGGCGAAAACCGCATATCGAAATCTTTATTCGTTTCGGAGTTGTTGCTAAATAACTGGTGATAAAAGAAGCAAAAACAAAAAAATCGAGTTTTATGAAGTTAGTATCTGACAAATAAATGATATTATGGAATTAATTAAAGCATGTTAAAGGTTTACTTAATAACCAGATTAAAAAATCTTAATTGAACTAATTGTAAGTAGTAATATTTTTATTTGCCTTCCATCACACTTTATCCAGGCTTTGGACTGGTCCAAACTTTAGCAGACTATTAAAATTTGGAGCGTGTTTAAAGGCCAACGGGCCATAACAAAGCAGAATAACATAACGAGTAACGTATGAAAAACCTTCGTGGCAAAAATACGAAGAAACAGGTAACGAGTAACAAGAACAAGAACAAAATTTTCAGAAAAATTAGGCATTTATGGGATATGTTCAAAATGTTTTCCATCATTCTGAATACAGCGGTACAGCCTTTGTTGTGTTGACGAGACAGCAGTTTTAATTTCCGCCACGGATATGCTGTTTATAGCCGTTCTAATTCTCTCGATCATATTTTCTCGCGTTGTTGGTCGAGTTTTGTAAACGAGATCTTTTATTCTTCCCCATAAATAAAAATCGAGGCAAGTTAAGTCCGGTGACCTGGCTGGCCAAAGAAATAAACTTCCTCTTCCAATCCACCGGAAAGGGAACTGCTGGTCAAGGTAGTGACGCACTTGGTTTGAAAAATGGGCAGGACATCCATCGTGTTGAAACCACAAATTTCTTCTTGTCGCGAGGGTCACGTTTTCTAATAACTGTGGCAGCTCATTAATTAAAAATTGAAGGTATAATTCACCATTTAGAGTCCTATCAAAGATAAAAGGCCCGATAATCTTTCCTTCAACAATTCCGCACCATACATTCACTGTCCAACGATGTTGATGGTCGACTTCACGCATCCAATGAGGATTATTATCACACCAGTAATGCATGTTGTGCAAGTTTACTCTACCATTGCTGATAAATGAGGCTTCATCTGTCCATAGTACTTTATCCAAAAAACGGCGATCTTCCCTTATCATGTTGAGAAGCCAATGACAATAATTTAAGCGATTGTCGAAATCCAAGTCTAGTAAAGCCTGGTGCAAAACAATATGTTATGGATGCATGTTAAAATCCATCAAAATTTTATGAATGGAGCCAACTGAAAGTCCCAAGTCCCTAGAAATTTCGCGAATACTAGCATGTGGATCAACATTGATATAAGCTAAAACGTTTATGATATTCGTCTCATTTCTGACTCTGCGATGCCTTATTTGAGTCGAAGTTGGTTGAACTCTGCCAGTTTCTCTGAGTCGTCTTGCCAAACGAGTAAACACGTGCCTGGAATGATGCGTCCGATTAGGGTACTGCAAAGCATACTCCCTTGAAGCTCTGGCTGCATTTCGAAAGCACTCAAAATACACACCTAACATATCAAATGCCTCTTCATTTGTAAACGGCATTTTTACTTTAGTAACGGAAACAAGAAGTAAACTTTCTTTCACAAGACAATAAACAAACCAAAATGACAGTTACTGCTTTTATTGCCATGACAACGAGGCGCAATGTGTCTGTTGTTTTTCACGGCTTACTGTGACAGTACAAGGAGGCAAATAAGAAATAAGAACGCAATACCTCATGGTATGACATTGCTTACAATTAGTTCAATTAAGATTTTTTAATCTGGTTATTAAGTAAACCTTTAACATGCTTTAATTAATTCCATAATATCATTTATTTGTCAGATACTAACTTCATAAAACTCGATTTTTTTGTTTTTGCTTCTTTTATCACCAGTTATTTAGCAACAACTCCGAAACGAATAAAGATTTCGATATGCGGTTTTCGCCAAAATGTAGATTTTATAATTCACTTTTATAATTTATAAGGTAAAGCATACCGATCCATTTGAAATTTTAGAAAAATTTCAAGAAAACTCTAACCACATTGGATAGCGCCATCTGACTTCTTTTTTTAAAACTAATTTATATCACTGCAGAAGTCCATTAAGAGATGTAAAAATTATCTTTCATATGACACCTTGTGCATTAAAATTGGTTAAGAAGTGTACAAGATATAGCGATTTAAATATGACAACACACATTTGTTTCCCCCACCCTTATTATTAATCCAATGAAAATTTGGCTTAAAGCGAATTCATAGAAAATTGACTCAGCTTTCGAATGACGTTATAAAACTTATATCTTAATTTAGTAATTTTGCTCAAATTTTAAATTTGTATTTTCCTTTTGACAGTTGCGCCCCCTTACGGCCAATTTGCAAAGTTAAAAATATTTTTGGACGATTCCTCGTTGCCATTTTAGTCATGAATTTTTTTTTTCCAATTGGCTGCAGTCAAGGGTTCTTGAGATATAGATAGTGTACGCCCTTAACTGAACACCCTGTATATATATATATATATACATATATATATATATATATATATATATATATATATATATATATATATATATATATATATATATATATATATATATATATATATATATATATATATATATATATATATATATATATATATATATATACACCGTGGGCCAAAAAAAATGTCCACCTTTTTTTTTCTCGATAGTTTTCTTATAAATCAATATTTATATATATATATATATATATATATATATATATATATATATATATATATATATATATATATATATATATATATATATATATATATATATATATATATATATATATATATATATATATATACATATATATATATATACACCGTGGGCCAAAAAAAATGTCCACCTTTTTTTTTCTCGATAGTTTTCTTATAAATCAATATTTTTTGCCAAATTTGGAGAAAATATTAAGAGTTGTATGGGTTCTTTAATTATATGTTCAAAATAAATTACCTTCAATTATATTATTTGACAGGGCGCTTTGAAAGAGAAAAAAAATTAAACGATTCGCAAAAATATTTTTTTTGTTTTTTAGCATAACTGCTATTCCCGTCTTAAAGCCCCATATTTCCACAACAAAAAACCCCTTCTGCAATTTTTCAATATTTCAGTTGGTTTTTGCTTTTTTGTCTGTTAACTAACAGCGTGAACCCTACACACGTGGCAAAAATTACCTATTTTTCAAAGCCTGCTTGTGACAAATTGTCATGTGTATCGCATAGGCCCTATTAAAAATTTGGCAATGAAACAAAAACCGGTTAAAATATTGAAAATTGCAAAAGGGGTTTCCTGTTATATGGTGTTTTAAGACGTTAGTAACAGTTAAGCTTAAAAACACATATCAAACTTTTGCGAATCGTTTAAAAAATTGCTCCTTTTAAATTACCCTGTAAAATAACATAATTGTTAATTCAATTTGAATATATCTTTGTAGAACCACATTTTTCTTATTTGAATAATTTTTCAACCTGTTATTATTGGAGAAAGTATTTACAGGGGTGTAGGTTTTAAGATGATGCGTTTGAAACAAATGAGACTGAATTATGTTGTTATACATAAGGATGTAAAATAGCCAAGTATATTAAACTCGGGGTAAATACGCTGGGTATTTACCCGAGCATTTTGATATTTTACGTAAAAACGCCAATAATTGATATCTGCTCTTGTTATTATCAACGTATAACGTTTGAAGATATTAAAATGTATTAATTAATTTATCAATAAAAAAATAAATATATAAGAACAATTGTTTTTATTTAAACCCTATATAGCAATTGTTTGTAAAAAGACCTTTTAAATGTACACACTCACCACCAAATTATGAAGAAACCGGTTAAATAAGAGACATTCTGTAGAAATTTTAAAACATGTTATTTTGTATATTAGGACAAATACATAAAAAATCAAAACTAAATCAATTCTTTTCCCAAAAGAATCACGTTAAAATAATGTTTTACTAATTCAGCCAAAATTAAATTAAATGTTCTTTTTTACCTAACTCAGTAACCTAACAGAAAAATCTAAAAAAAAACAAGAAGTCATCTAACAGTCACTTTAAATGGCTCTTTAATAAAACAGCGCTGCACGAAAGAGCGCTGTAATGAAACAGCGATGTATCGAAACAGCCTTGTAATGAAATATAAATACCCGGGTTCTGAGCATTTATCTCGATCATGCTCAGAAGTTAAATGCTTGTCACCACCATGTTTTATAAACTTCAAGGCATCACTATTTTATAATCCTTAGAGCATGAAAATTGCAGCGGACCTAGTAAAAATCCCCTGACCTTTATATAAATTATAAATACCCATGTTTTGGATATTTAACCGGGGCTTGGGGCAAATACTCGGGTAAATTCTAATGTTTTATTTACCTACTCACTGTATATTTACCAGGCCCTCGCCCGGCTCACATCACTAGATACACAGGGCTTTTTTTTAAGCCATTCTTAAAATATATCTTTTGTTTTTAAAGATATTATTACTGGCATGTTGAAGCCTCATATATTTATAGTAATTAAGAATCTCTTTGTATAGTTTTCATAATAATTTCAATTAAAAAATAAATAAAATAAAAATATTTTATTCAATATTTGTTTTATTGTCAGTTATTAACATCGCATAAACCACAGTGTATCTCGTACACCTGACAGTTGATATCCTAATTCTTATCACAAGTAGGCTTTGGACACTGATGCATTGTTAGTTTAGTCAGATTTGTTTTAAAAATGTTGTCGGAAAACGATAAAATTTTAATAAAAGCAGTATGGCAAGAGAAAAATTTTGGAGCTAAGAAGATAGTGCGGGAGTTTCCCAACAGAAACTGATGCGTTAGAGCAGTGTCTCCTTTGCTGCGTAAAATGAGATTAAATAATGGGAATTATGGGAGAAAGAAAGGAAGCGAAAGACCAAAATCTGCAAGAACGGATGGAAATATTGAAATCGTAAGACGAAATCTAAAAGGCCCCATAAATTTACCAGGTAGTAGCAAAAGTCCGAGATTAATTGAGAAACAGTTTGTTTTAAAAGATCTTCAGTGAGACGGATTATTAAATATGATCTTGGTCTAAAAGTATCCAAAAGAAAGTTTTTTCACCAGATATCAGCAGCATCCAAGCGTCGGAGACTTGAAAGTTGCATTCGTTTAGATATAAGATTTAGAAAAAATGATAGTGTAAATAACATATTTGGTTTACCGATGAAAAAATATTTTATCTGCGACCCCCAAGAACCCTCAGAATAATAGGGTATATGATATTGTTCCAAATAGAGTATCCAAATTAGATAAAACAAGCGTTATATTTATAAACCACTGGGTAAAGATGGATTCAATGGTATACTGTCATGATATCCTTGAGGTTAGTAAGTTAGGTAAAAAAGAACGTTTAATTTAATTTTAGTAAAAAATGATTTCAACGTGATTCTTTTGGGAAAAAAATTGATTCGGTTTAGGCTTTTTATGTGTTTGTCCTATTATTTAAAATTACATATTTTAAAATTTCTAAAGAATGTCTCTTATTTAACCAGTATCTTCATAATTTCATGGTGCGGGTGTACCCTTTTACTAACAATTGCTATATACGATTTAAATAAAAATAATTGTTCTTATATATTTATTTATTTATTGATAAATCAATTAATACATTTCAATATCTTCAAACCTTATACATTAATAATAACAAGGGCAGATATCAATTATTGGCGTTTTTAAGTAAAATATCAAAATGCCCGGGTATTTACGAAGTTTGGCTAATTGCCCGGATAAATACCGAGAGATTCGGTAGGCTACGGTAAATACCCAGCGTATTCACCCCGAGTTTAATATACCTGGGTATTTTACAACGCTATGTATAACAACACAATTCAGTCTCATTCGTTTTGAACGCATCATATTAAAACCTACACACCTGTGAATATAATTTTACGAAAATATAATGGCAGGTTGAAAAAATTATTCAAATAAGAAAAATGTGGTTCTACAAAGATGTATTCACATTGAATTAAGTTCAATTATGTCGTTTTACAGGGCAATTTAAAAGGGGCCATTTTTTAAACGATTCGCAAAAGTTTGGTCTTTGTTTTTAGACTTAACTGCTACTGACGTCTTAAAACACCATATAACAGAAAACCCCTTTTGCAATTTTCAATATTTTAACCGGTTTTTGTTTCATTGCAAAATTTTTAATAGTGGCTATGCGATACACATGACAATTTGTCACAAGCAGGCTTTGGAAAAAAGGTAATTTTTGCCACGTGTGTAGGGGTCACGATGTTAGTTAACAGACAAAAAAGCAAAAACCAATTGAAATACTAAAAAATTGCAAAAGGGGTTTTTAGTTGTGGAAATATGGGGCTTTAAGACGAGAATAGCAGTTACGTTAAAAAACAAAAATTACATTTTTGCGAATCGTTTAAAAATTTTGTTTCTTTTAAATCGCCCTGTATAATAATAGAATTAAAGTTAATTATTTTTGAACATATAATTAAAGAACCCATACAACTGTGAATATTTTCTCCAAATTTTCAAAAAAAATATTGATTTATAAAAAAGCTATCGAGAAAAGAAAAAGGTGGACATTTTTTTTAGCCCACGGTGTATATATATATATATATATATATATATATATATATATATATATATATATATACATAAGTGATCATATTATTTTTTTTAAATGACAACCTGTATATTTTTTTTTAATATCTATGTAAAATTTCCTTTTCAATAATCTATCACAAGTTAGATTTAGCTTTGCTTAAGGAATGGATTTTTAACAACAATAAATTAGTTTCCAGATACACCAGGTGTACAACTAAGAAAGAAGTCCGGCCTCAACTCTGTTACCGTTGATCACACAATTACGCACATGGAAGTTCGAAAAATTGCCGCTAGGGGGCGTTATAGCAACCCGCAAAATGGAAATGCCAATTATCTCTCAAATTTTCCTAATTGAGGTTTTTCCAAAATGTAAGCATTGTATTGTCCTGGAAAGCCTTTTGCCAATTATTATATTGTTCTTTTGTCATAATTTATTTCAGGTGATTAAAAGGAATTGAATAGTTAAATAAAAACTCCAGGTCCGTATTTAAATTAAAAAATTGTTGTTGGTCGTACGAATCCGAAACGTCGGATTGAAAAACCAACCCTACCAGTTTGTAGAGGAAAAATTGACAAATGAACTGTAAATTATTTTTATCTGTTATTTCAACTAAGCCTGAAGTGATCACATTTTTTTTAATGGCAACCTGTATATTTTTTACAATATTTGCAATCTACGAGAAATTTCCTCTCCAACGATGTTTCATAAGTTAGATTTTGCTCAAAGAATCGATGTTTTGTATGCATTAATATAAGGAATATCAATACTTCATATAGGTATTTTATTACACCTTGATTATCAATTTTAACAAATAATATCTAAATACTAACTAAAAACTTGATTATTTTATAAGATGTTCAAAGTGTTGCCCATTAACCCCGGTGCAATATTCAGTGAGGTAACTGATTTTCGCATCAGGGATAATTGCTCTACACTCGTCTGTAATCCTTGTTTTCAAGTCTTCTAAGTCGTTTAGAGGTGTTCTGTAGACTCGTTCTTTCAGGTGTCCTCACAAGAAATAATCTAATCCAGGGAAGGCTTGCTGAAGATACTCTGCTCAAATTTGACCATTATGGGCGAGTGCCCCATCTTGTTGAAAGTACATATCACGACGCACTGCTAAAGAGACGTATAATGAGGCAATTCTTCGACAAGAAACTCTAAATATCTCTCAAAATTTTGGACCAATGATGTAATTGTCCAAAATACCACACCAAACATTTATATCCCAGATATTTTGGAAATTTTTTTGCATAATCCAATGAGGGTTCTTTGCAGCCCAGTAGTTACAATTATGTCGATTTGCAACACCGTTGTAACACCGACCACAAAATTTTAGTTAAATTTCCATCTTGTCGCGCCACTCCTAACCATGCCACAAAATCTAGGCTTCTGTTATAATCTCCTGGAGGTAGTTCTTGATGAAGATGAACTTTATAAGGTCTTAATTTGGCTTCTTTCAGAATACGCATATATATATATATATATATATATATATATATATATATATATATATATATATATATATAATATATATATATATATATATATATATATATATATATATATATATATATATATATATATATATATATATATATATATATATATATATATATATATATATATATATATATATATATATATATATATATATATATATATAATATATATATATATATATATATATATATATATATATATATATATATATATATATATATATATATATATATATATATATATATATATATATATATATATATATATATTATATATATATATATATATATATATATATATATATATATATATATATATATATATATATATATATATATATATATATATATATATATATATATATATATATATATATATATATATATATATATATATATATATATATATATATATATATATATATATATATATATATATATATATATATATATACACGTATATATATATATATATATATATATATATATATATATATAGAAACAAAAATAAATATTAAATGATTTTTAATTGGGAGGGTTTTAGACATGACATTTCTACGGTTTTACTCCTGTATGAACAATTATTTTCAAAAATTCAACAATACTTAAATGAATTTCCCTGTGACTGCATATACAATTTTTAAATATCAAATTGTATAAACACTATAGTAATGGTTAAAATAATACACGATTGTAGCTATATGGTAGTAACCACTAACTGTGATACAACATAAATCGTCACGGTTTTCCTCTTATTTATTCACACAAGAAACGTATAAATAGCCGAAACGATCAAAGTTCAAGACTGTAATGTCTTATTATAGAACCACAGTACATACCACATATTATTAAAAACGAAAAATAAGATAATTTATTTAAATATTTAAAACGAGTGAAAACCATAAATGTTTCTAAAACGATTCATCTTCTAAATTATTATACAATAATTTTTATATATATATATATATATATATATATATATATATATATATATATATAAATATATATATATATATATATATATATAAATATATATATATATATATATATATATATATATATATATATATATATATATATATATATATATATATATATATATATATATATATATATATATATATATATATATATATATATATATATATATATATATATATATATATATATATATATATATATATATATATATATATATATATATATATATATATATATATATATATATATATATATATATATATATATATATATATATATATATATATATATATATATATATATATATATATATATATATATATATATATATATATATATATATATATATATATATATATATATATATATATATATATATATATATATATATATATATATATATATATATATATATATATATATATATATATATATATATATATAGAAACAAAAATAAATATTAAATGATTTTTAATTGGAAGGGTTTTAGACATGACATTTCTACGGTTTTACTCCTGTATGAACAATTATTTTCAAAAATTCAACAATACTTAAATGAATTTCCCTGTGACTGCATATACAATTTTTAAATATCAAATTGTATAAACACTATAGTAATGGTTAAAATAATACATGATTGTAGCTATATGGTAGTAACCACTAACTGTGATACAACATAAATCGTCACGGTTTTCCTCTTATTTATTCATACAAGAAACGTATAAATAGCCGAAACGATCAAAGTTCAAGACTGTAATGTCTTATTATAGAACCACAGTACATACCACATATTATTAAAAAGGAAAAATAAGTTAATTTATTTAAATATTTAAAACGAGTGAAAACCATAAATGTTTCTAAAACGATTCATCTTCTAAATTATTATACAATAATTTATATATATATATATATATATATATATATATATATAGCAATTTTTAATTTTACTATTTATATTGTGAACTTTTAATTTAATATATTAATTGTCTAAATATAATTTTAGTTTGTATACATTTTTCAATGGTTGCCAATATGGTTATTTGTAAATACTCTCAATTATTTTATTTTGCAACTTTATTGACTAATTTAAAACAACCGAACAATATCCCCATATTAATTAAAATGTTTAATAAATTAATGAGAAATTTCCTTAAAGTTAGTTGTAGGTCTAAACTCAATCCTAAAAAATCTATTCCATTAGAACATTTAATAATTAGAGCATTAATTGTTAGGAATGAAAATTGTCTTGTAGATTTGAGTTTATATTCATAAAACCAAATTTCAGCTTTGAATCCACCTAACTATTTTATTTAAATCATAGTTAATACCTAGTTAGATACTAAGTATCATTAAACATTTTTCACAATACATATATTGTGTCGTGTATAAACGTGATAAAAAATCCTTACCTGTTTCTTTGTTAAAAACTGTAAAATCGTCGGAAAAATATTCAGAAGCCTCAAATGCCAAATCTGCCGTGCGGCGTCGACGCCCTGGCCGTTTTGACATAATCCGAAAATAAGTTACCAGAAAAAGGTTTTAAAAATGCATATAAAATAAACTAGACCCCTAAATATATTTTTATATATATTTATATATTTCACTAGGTAAAATTTACTTGCTGTTAAGACTTGAAATTATATATTATATAAACCAAAAGGGTTACCCTCGACGAACAGCTGATATTCACCCTATTTTATCAAAATCGATAAAACAACTGCTTGAAATCATGGCTATTCGTGAAACAAGATTCAAGGGGATAATTTTCACACAACACCGACTAAAATTATTAGTGCACACTTGTGGTTAAAATAGAAACTTGACGTAACATTAAACCATTACTTACACTATTTGATCGCTAATTTCCCGTCATAAACCATCCATTGAAATTATATTTCCTCTTTAAAAGCAAAATTATTAAATATGCCAAAATAACTAATAATAACGTAGTAAAACAACACCTTCCTATTGTTGTATACGACATTTTTATAATTTTGTGGGTTGAGGATAAAATCACGGCAAATAACTTGAAAATTGGATAGATCTAAAATTTCGCGTTAACCGACGAGTTGTTAAAAGGGAACTGAGAATGCAGTAGAATGAACAAGAGGGTCGGCGTTATTCGAAAAGCTTATTATCTAAAACGATGTCAAAATGTGATTTTACATTCGAAAGGTTATCATAGTAATTCAATAGAAATTGAAAGTTAAGGGAACTAAAAATAAACATACTTTATTTCCGTTTCGTGGGTACATATGAAAATAATCAAATCAAAATAGCATTTAGGTAAATTGTGAGAGCGTTGAGGAAATAGTTATCTTTCGTTTCTGACATTAGCATAACGTTATACCGCCTTGGTAGTTACGAAGTAATTTAAAAGTTAAGTGTTTCCATATGCCAATACCGGGGAGAGGCAAAAGCGAAAGATAAAAATTAGTAACAAAAACGGTGGAAGAATATGAATACACTTCTTAATATGGTTAAGATTAGTCAGGGGCGCCCCTAGACCCTTGTTGGAAGGCGTTCGGAGGAAAAAAAATCAGCTGACTACAAAAAAGGTCTGCGCTTTTGAACAACCAACTACCTTCATGACTAAATAAAAAAGGGCATGTCTTTTGTATTACAGTAATTTGCAGGCTCAATAAAACGCGGATTCCTCTGCCAATTCTGCTTGTTTGTCAATGAGCCTCGTAATTTTCGAACTAATGGCCAACTCAATCACAACTTAGTCAACTGCTCAATATGTTGTGGTGGGGGTGTGGTCGCCCCTCCCATAGTGACGCCCCTGTTTGTAATGGCACCAGAGTGTGTATATTAAGAGGATTTCTTCCATTGTTTCTGATAGACAACACTAAGGGGTAAGCCACATCTGGAATTATGGTGTACAAATGAGTGAAATTCCAGTGCAGAAACTGGAATTACCATGTAGAAAAGTGGAATAACCGTGTAGAAAGTGAAATTATGAAGTATTTATTATTTATGAATTTTTTATATGGTCACTATAACTTTTTTTTGACGTTTTGGAAAAATGTGTCTAAAATAGAAGTTTAACAGTTTAAAATAATTTTTTAGGAAAACTTGTTTACACATATACAGGGTAGTCCAAAAAGTCTGGACGTGGTCTTACTTTCTTATTTCAAATAAGCACCCTATTTTTTATTTGATTTTTGCGTTTTCATGAATATTTGATACATTTTTTATGTAGCATACTCTATATCTAACTTTGACATATAAAAAGATATTGACGTACGAAAATTACCATTTTTTGTTGATGTTCTAAAAATTATTATTAAAAATCTGGCCTAACCTATTTGGTGATTCACGTTGATTATTTTAATGTCAGGTAGACTTTCAATCAATGACTTTAGAAAATGCCATATTCAGATGAGGAAAAACGCGATATTCTGCGGATATTTTATAAGAAGAACAAAAATGCATATGCAGCGAGAAGGGAATATCACTAACAATTTTCGATGCCAACGTTTCCAATGCGAACAACTTTTAAAAATTTGGAACTTGGGTTTCTAAAGAGAATGTCTATAAAAAGAATAAAACGGATAGTAGTCCTTAATGAGGAGGAAGAATTAAATAATTTGTTATATTTTCAAGATAGGTGCTTTGGCTTATAAAGTAACTTATTACTATTAGTGTTATTTATTTTTACAACATCCAAACGATCCTTCAAAGATACATCAAGTTTTTTCGGAAAATAAATTTTCAAAATGCATTCTACTTTAAAAAGCATAGTTATTATCCTTATAAAATACTACCCGTGCAGAAATTAACAAAACAGAAGAATTGTGTTTTGTCAAGGAATGTCATTATTAAAAGACAACGATTTTTTTTTAATCTTATGGACTGGCGAGTGCACCGTTAGTACTATTGTAAGTAATATTGACTTATAAATGCCCAAATAGACCAATAACGAATTCGCATTTCGAGACATGCGCAAAAATATTATGGGGGGCCTTGCAACTGTTGACCAGGTTAGTGTATGATAAATTTTATTGGCGGCTGGGTTATAGAAAATACACCTACCGTAAATTAAATGTAATCTATAAAACAATTCCAACCCCAGCAGTCAGCAAGTTTAGTCAGCAGTTCGACTTGAAAATAGTGTCGTGACCCTCTCTGAATAACGTACTGAAATCTGTATTAGGTTAGTAAGTTTAAGGTTACTAATGAGTATAGGTAATAAGGGTATGTTTATTTTTTTGATATATATATATACACTTCCCCAAAAAATTAACGCACCACCAAAAAATAACCAAAAGTTCAAAGCAAGATTTTATCAAAACTACTGGTCCGATTTAGACGTTTTTTTTTTAATGACAGGTTGTGCCATCCACAATGTTAGTATACTAACGGTATTCTAATAAAAATCTTTTTTTTACTAATACCGGGTGTAGCAATTATAGCGTGTTTTTTTAATAAAACTTGTAACACCCTGTAGAGTTGATCAGTTACAATATCAAGTTGGAATTGAAATCACGCCATAGCCTTATCTTTGTTTACATTTTGTTTTTTTATTTACTCCATTATCTTTCTTATTAAACGAGAAACAGCATTTTATAGCATAACATGATTTTATTGGTTTTAATTTACATTTTTCTCACTAAAGTAAGTAGCAGGCTATGGAAAACCAAAGTAACAGTAATTGTCAAAAATGCAGATGCTTTTTGTCACTGTCAGTCCGCTTTGTATGAATGTAGATCAATATGCAACGTGAAACAAGAAATCTTACTCGCGAAGAATGTGCTCAAGCATTAATATTGTTTGAGGATGGTTGGAGCTACCGAAGAATTGGTGAACGATTTATGGTAACTCATACAACCATTTCACGAGTTATACAACGATATAGAGAGACTGGAAGTAATTGTCGCAGGCCGGGACAAGGGAGGAATCGAAAAACAACTCCGATTCAGGAGCGTTTTTTGAGACTCGCAGCATTAAGACAGCGTTTTGTAACAGCTCGAGCCCTTCAAACTCAGATTCGAGATGTTAATGGTGTACAAGTTTGTACAGAAACCGTTCGTCAGCGACTCAGAGAGCATAATTTGAGACCTAGGATTGCTGCTCGAGGTCCAGCTTTAACTAGAGTTCATCGGAGAGCAAGGCTAAATTTTGCTATGGAGCATCGTAACTGGTTGGAGGCTGAATGGCAACAGGTATTATTTACGGATGAGTCCCGATTTTGCTTGTTTAACAATGACAGGCGTATACGTGTATATCGACGTCCTAACGAAAGGTATGCTCAGTGCAATTTTTCACATACAACATTATTTGGGGGAGGATCTTTGATGGTCTGGGGAGGCATTTCATTGACTGGTCGCACGGAACTTGTTATTATAAATGGAAGCCTTACAGCTGAAAGGTACATATTGGAGGTGTTAGATCAACATGTTGTGCCATATGCGCCATTTATTAGGCAAGGATTTTTGTTAATGCAAGATAATGCCAGGCCTCATGTTGCTCGAGTTGTGAGAAATTACCTAGAGGAAGTCGAAATCGCTACCATGGCATGGCCTGCTCGGAGCCCGGATTTAAATCCGATAGAAAATCTCTGGGACACTCTTGGGAGGAGATTACAAGAGGAACGTAACGTAAACACTTTGGAAGACGTACGGCAGAGACATTCGCATATGGGAAGAACTGGACCAAAATGACATAAGGTCTCTAATTTTAAGTATGAACCGTCGTTGTCACGAAGTTATTCGTGCCAGAGGCGGAAATACTCGCTACTGACATTTTGGTGTAATTGCGTTTTGTTTCGGTTTTTCGTTATTAATAATTTGCAATAAAATCATGTTATGCTATAAAATGCTGTTTCTCGTTTAATAAGAAAGATAATGGAGTAAATAAAAAAACAAAATGTAAAAAAAAGATAAGGCTATGGCGTGATTTCAATTCCAACTTGATATTGTAACTGATCAACTCTACAGGGTGTTACAAGTTTTATTAAAAAAACACGCTATAATTGCTACACCCAGTATTAGTAAAAAAGAGATTTTTATTAGAATACCGTTAGTATACTAACATTGTGAAAGGCACAACCTGTCATTAAAAAAAAAACGTCTAAATCGGACCAGTAGTTTTGATAAAATCTTGCTTTGAACTTTTGGTTATTTTTTGGTGGTGCGTTAATTTTTTGGGGAAGTGTATATATATATATATATATATATATATATATATATATATATATATATATATATATATATATATATATATATATATATATATATATATATATATATATATATATATATATATATATATATATATATATATATATATATATATATATATATATATATATATATATATATATATATATATATATATATATATATATATATATATATATATATATATATATATATATATATATATATATATATATAATATATATATATATATATATATATATATATATATATTTATATATAAATATAATATATATATATATATATATATATATATATATATTATATATAAATATATAAATATATATATATATATATATATATATATATATATATATATATATATATATATATATATATATATATATATATATATATATATATATATATATATATATATATATATATATATATATATATATATTTAATTGTATATAACATAATACAAAAAGTGACGAATAGAGAAGTAAACGATACTATTTAAATTAGATTTTATATTAAAAATACTTAAAAAAATAAATAAAAATAAATTATTTTTGACAACGTTTTTTGAGTTGATCATATTTAATACTTTCGAGATATTTTAGTTTTTATTAACTATTGATAATAATAATAATATATATACCTAAACCTAATTTAACTCGCCGTCACCAAATATTAATTTATTAATTTGAAAATTTAAATTCAAGACTTTCAAATTAACAAAAAAATAATTTAAATATTAATATCAGAGCTGTTTAATTAGTTAATTTCTGTATAGTGTCATTTAATATAAATTACTGACACATGTTTCTTTTACCACCACCTGTCAGTGGCGGCAATTCGAGTAAATTAGGTGAAGAAAAATAAACAAGCAAACAAACAAAATTTAAATTCAAGACTTTCAAATTAACAAAAATGTCTTTTTAAAACTTTCAATCGAACTTTATTATAACAACTATAACAGTGGTGCAAACCGTTTTGACTTTGCTGGAGGTGCTATGGTTAGTTTATGATTTCCCTACTATGTTGCCGGACAACGCATAAACCCGATGAAGAAAAATAAACAAGCAAACATCTAACTATATTTATTGTCGTTCAGTTTGCGGTGGTTGTTTACTTTTATTTTCGCGGATTTCGCTGCAACCGGTGAGTTCCTTTGCAGTTAACTTGACTGTTTTGTGTTATATTTATATATGGTGTTGTCACAACTTCAAATTCGAAGTTAGTAAATGTGACTGTTCAAGACTGGAATAAATAAAAAGACGTCTTTGAATTTATTACAAACTGTGACAAATCTGATGAAAAATCAATCTGCCTTGCGAAAGGATTTTTAAGTGAGATGAAAGATTTTGAATTCACGTTTCTGGCATTAGTGTTTAATGACATTTTCTCAATCACGGACATACTATTTGACGTTCTTCAAAAAAAAAACGCTTGACATCCATTTTTGCATATCCAATATAAAACGCTGTCGTGAAGTGCTCTGTAAAAAAAGAAATGAACTTTTCTTAATACCATGTTTGATAAAGCAAATTCTATTACAGAAATAAATCATTACAAACGTGAGCTTGCTAAGCTTTCACCTGAAGAAATTAGGGCTAAGTATAGAACCCTTTTTTATGAAATATTGGACCACATTTTAATGGAAATGACACTAAGATTTCAAGACTGTGAAAAACTTATATTTTCATGTTTGGCAGGTTCTGCTAAATTTTCCGACTGGCCCGTTTGAAAACCACTAGAGAAACGTCCTCGACAAGTCGGTGAAAAATAAAATTATAATAAATGGGGGGTCTGGAAAATGTCCGTATATATCTGGTCACGTAATCAAGAACCACGTTGTTTAATTCATCGAGGTTATGTTTTTGGAAACACGCAAATATTATCAAAAGTTGAAACAAAAGTTAGTTACAATAAATCAGATGCTATTAAAACATATGAAAGGTCTCACAATATTAAAGGTAAATAACTCTTGCCTTTGAAAAAATTCCTCCACGTGTAAAAAATAAGTCTCGGCAGTATTGCTCACTGCAATTTCGTTATCAATGGGGTCTAACTTTGATAAACAGAAAATCGGTCTTGGTGGATAATTTAAAATTATAACCGCTATCATAGGCTTCGTGACGGTCTTCAATCAAATATGTTGGTGCAACGCATTGCCAGTCATAACTTTTCCATATTCAAATATTTTCGTAAAGAAAACTTTAGGCTGTAAAGAAGAACAAAGTTTTTACATAAGACGGCCTTGAAATGTGCAGCAAGTAGTAATTTTTTTGCTTAAGTGCAAAATTTTCTACTGTCCAAATATATTCTAAAATTAATTATGGATGATTATTTGAAAGTATAAATGTAACACCACACTTCTTAGGTTCCTTTTGGCCCTTTTTGGAAACACCGCTCAACTTAGATCCTGAATAAATTAACAAGACTACCACTAAAAACAAAAGACTTTCCAGCGAACCAACATTCTCCGCAAAAGGAAATGTCACGTAAATTGACATTCATGGCAAATGAACTATTTTCAAAATTTGTATATATTACACTCACCGATGGAGACGGATTCTGACCTTAGTTACCACGTTCTGTTTAAGACTCGATAAGGTGAGCCATTCCAGGCAAGGGTTGTATAGATCAGGGAGTTCTGCCAATGAGTTACAGCTCTGCACCTGAAACGCAGCCAGAGTGGCCCGAAAAATACAGCCCTCGAGAAACAGACAACTCGCAGAAAAGGCTGCGCCTCCCGAAATATTGTTCCATTCTTAATTACTCAGGTTCGCAGCTCTCTATGGGGTCGCCTTGCTGTGGATGGCCATGCCATCTCGTCGAATGCCCAACGTCACGTAAGTGTAAGTAGTAATTTTCAAACGTGTTATAAACTTTTCGAAAAATACATTTGGAACGTACAGTTCACTGTCCCGCTCTATTTTTATGCCAATGAAATGTAAAATATACAAAACAAACTTTAACCGAGCAACCGAAAAAACCCAGGTTTCACGTCGTTTGTTGGCGCTTCCGTACAACTGATTGTATAAAGTAGGCTATATTTTTTCCAGGACCAATAATACCCGTGTAAAATTAGTTACTTTCAGGTCTTGCTGGCTGTGTCACAGTATGTTAATGTTTTCATAGGGGTCACAGAAAAAATATTTTTTAAACCGAACAAAAGAACGCAAACGCATAGTAACCGAGCAAACGAAGTCATAGCCTACCCGACCGCGACGTAGGTTTCTGCGACGATTTTTTGGGAATTCCTATAATCTGTACTGTAAAAATATTGAGGTATGAATAAAATATGAATTAAATTGGATATATTTTGCACATAGGGCTGACCACTGACGAACAAACTTATACCCAAAAATATTGAACACAATTCTTTGGAATTGGTCGCTTCTAGGTCGTACTTTTTTGTTTTTGGTATGAAACACCCTGAATATGATTTTAGATATATAAATATCTAAAAAAATGAAACTTAAATATTATGTATTTGAAATATTTCTTTTACCTTAGTTTTTCTTTTAAAAAATATGAAATAATTAATTTATGTTTAATTAATTGGAATCTAAGCTTACATGAAAAACGGTGCGAAAATTTTCTAGCTGCAAACTGTAACAGCAAATTTATTACAGAATGATATGAATTAAAATATAACAAAACCATATAAGACTTACCAGCAGCTTCTTTGAGTAATCCAGAACACTTGGTCTGTCCACATTTCTCGGCTATGTTTAATGGTGTTAATCCATTTCCATCTCTGATTTGAATATCTGCGCTATGTTGCAATAAATGCTTGATATTATTATAATAGCCATATTCTGCACATACATGCAAAGGAGTCTACAAATGAATATATTTTTACGGTTACTATACAATTCATTAAGTAATATAGTAATAAATTCTTAAGTAAGAAATTAATATAATGTACCTTATATTCACCTCTTGGCCCACATTGTATGTTTGGATCAGCACCAGCGTTCAGCAGTAATTGTAAGCATTTTGAACTTTCAGTTATAACTGCAGCATGAAGAGGTGTCCTTCCCCAACTGTCTTGGGAATTCAGAAATGCTTGTTGTCCACCTTCAAGAAGATCCTCAAGTAACTCTGTATTGTCCCATAATGCAGCCTTCAACAAAAATATTTGTCACACTTTTGGCGATTTAGCTTAGCTAATTCTTAAACTCAGTCAAATTCATTAATTAATAGCTGTGATCACACCATGCAAGAAAACTACGTCGCTTGGCAATAGTTTCACAAATATTTAATGGTAAATTTAACGTTGTGACATTATGGGTCGTGGAAGAAATTTATCTTTAGAAGAAAATGGAAAAATCCAAGATGTTCTAATCGAAAAATTACTAGAAAGGTGGACAAATGGTTATCTAAAGGAGAAAATTTTGAAAATTATTTCACGATCTAAGGTTAGAAGAACGAGTCTCAAGTCGTCATGGCAGAGCTGGATCAGGAGTTTAGGTGGAAATTTCAAGTAGAGGACAAGGCTAATTTTGATTTAATTACTCTTGGGTTGAGTTTCGCCACAGGTTGTTGATGCTCCGTGGTAATAAAGTATCAAATTCGGCGAAGATTTCGAATGTTCTCACAAATGGAGATTTTGCTCCTGTTCGTGACTCTGGTATGATTTTGTATGTTAAATTTGGCTGGCGCTAGTTGTACTCGTTTCTCTACTAACTCACGAAGACCTTAAGTCAGAAACACGTGTCCAAATTTCATTGTGCTATAGATGTCATCCCAAAAAAAATCTGTTTCTAGTATATTACAGTTCTTGTCGCGATAATATTTTTCTTCTTTTGATATGATAGATTGTGATGTTCAAAAAAGTAGGTAAATGGAATTTATGTGTGTCGTTTGTTTATAAAAATTAATATGTCAAATTAGAAATGAAAATGGAATTTAGAAATCGAGATTTTCATAATTATCTTCTCGAGAAGATTGATTTTGGCGATGTTACTAGTATTAACGGTATAATTTTGGAAAAGCCTCCAGTAAATTTGTCAAGTACTACGAGGTGTAAATAAAATAAGTTTTGCAAATTTATAGCCAAAAGTAACAAAAAAGGATATAGATGCCATTATTGGCCGTTTCTTCTTAAAATTACGTTTTTCTAGAGTTCACAACATTTTTCATTTCCAACTGAATGTAGTTTTTATTTATAAAATATAAAGAAAGTATTGTTTCTACATCTAATTTTACTTTTTTTTTAAGATACGGGGTAGAAAAGATACTTGGACATTATTGAAAACAGTGAACTAAAACGTTTAAAAATATTTTTGTATATAGCATAAAAGACGCAATTAGGCAGGAAGTTCTAAATTTTGGACAGATAATGCAAAAATACGATATGGACACAAGCCGTTTTGCTCCAAGACGAGACGTACTGTTCGGATTCTGTAGCCTGTTGAAATCTGAAAAGTGTATTTTATTTGGGACTAATTCAAAACACGATGAAATTAGGAAAAGTGAACTTTTTTGATAAAAATAAAAATCTAATAGGTAATACATAGTGTCTTATTTAAAAATATATATTTTTTGGCAGCAACCCTTTTCTGGACATCCCTGTATAAACGGAATATTTTAGAAATATGCTTACATTACGTACCTTGTATAAAACTTTTTTGTTATCTTTTACAAAAATTAAGATAGGTAAATATAACTTTTATCTTTCCATTTTACCCAACAAAAAATTTACCGGGTTAAAGTGACAAATCTAATTTTAGCGTTTAATACTAAATCCAAATATGTGCAAAATTGGCACGGAATACCTCGAGAATATTCAATATATTCTATTTTACACTAAAAATATAATGATTATGAGGAGGTCACGTACGCATGTCTAGCTTAACTTATTAAATACAATAAAAGATCAAAATACAAGAGTTCTAACCACACTACACCACAACTTCTTACATTCTAGGACTTACAATAAAAGAGTTTCGCTATCCCATTAAAAAGGTACTCAATTTCAAATAATAAGTTGTTGGGATCTTCCTGAAGTTTATACTCTAACAAATTTGTGATTTATTAAAATAAAGAATAAAACTTGTAAAAAATGTCCTTATTTCAACAAATCCTAATTTTAATTATAAAGAATAGTGAAGAATAAACTTACTTACTAAAAATTCAGAATATCGACAAACTTTTATTGCCATTTTAATTGTCGTAAAAATTATGAAATATGTTTTCAATATTCCAACTTTTTAATTTCTTCACAACGTTTCGTCAGGTATAATACATCTAACCGTTGGTTATTTCAATACTCGGCTTGCGGAAAATACTGTACCACTATACTGAATTAATACTGCTTGTTTTTTGTGTATAATTTAGCTTGTAAAAACTGTACTCTATGTCGTAGATAAAGGGGGGCTTGGAGGTTCATTGATTCCTGGGCTATTAAATATTAAATTGTCCTAAAAGTTTTTTATTTCAAGGCCTGCTAAATTTTGACTTTGGCAGAGGCTTTAAATGGCAGAATAGATATTCATTACTCTAAATTCCAGGACAGTCTTGCGGAGCTAGTTCGAGATTTTCAGGACTCTCCCTTTGGCCTCTTAGAAAAGCAACGAGGTAAGACTAACGACTAAAAAAAGTCCTCCATTTTGAATAACATGCTGTCATAAATAGATGGATCTGTATATTGATATATATATATATATATACAAATATTTTAGGAAATACGTATTTTAGCAGTCATAAGTAATAGATGTTTTTTAAATATATTTTAACATAACTACTTAAAAAACATTATTTCAATCTTCGCTTGAACAATGGGGGTGTTGAACCCCTAAACCCCTTGTATACGGCAGAGAAGTCCTTAAAAGCCAAAATAATACCCAAAAAAAACCAACAGCATTCATTCAATACAACGGCAGCATTTTTGAATTTTGAGCAAACCGAGTATTCAAATAACCAAGATTAGATGTATTATACCTATCGAACCGTTTGTAAAATTAAAGTTAATTGAAGTCCAACAAGTAAGTTACCTAAGTTTAAGAACAGTATTTATTTCTCGTAAAGGCAACCTGATTTTTTTGGAAAACCTTATTAACTATTAAAAATAGCAAAAATTTCAATTACCGTTTCGAGGGAAAAACGCATAACTCTTATTTTTAATGGTTCCAAATGTACCATCAATCCGATTACCTAATATTAACATAGATTTATATAGATATGAAAAACCCATTATAAATGAGACATAAAACATGTTGTTCACTTCATTGCAAATAAAAAAACCCACCATCAGCGACTTTGACGAAACGATAACGCCACGATTTGCGCCCGCCAACTGGAATAATGCGGAAAACTGGCGCGCGCCCTATCGAGATGATTCGCATCTGCTAGGTGTGGTCTATGCCTATAAGACATCTTGTACGAATCCAGACCAAATACATGTGCAAATACGGGAAACATTCTTGTCCCAATTTATACAAACACTAAAAGATATTTAGGAAAAGTTTGCTAATATCTATATTCTTACTGAATTTGGAATATCTGAAAACATATTTCGTAATTTTTTCTATACAAAATGATAGTAAAAGTTTGTCGTTAATGTGAATTTCTAGTAAACAGTTTGTTCTTGAGTATTATTTATAATTAAAGTTGTGATTCCTTGAAGTAAGGATCTTTTTTCAAGTTTAATTCTTTATTTTAATAAATTATAATTTTTTTTTTAAAATAGTTAAAAAAAAGGCGATATACACTCTGTATGTCACATTAGTGTGTAGAATGAAGATAGATATCTCCAATTCTACAAAAAATAAAGAAAAAGTTTGTTTACAAACAAAAGTTACGTGATATACGCAGATTTTTAAAATTGTTTGTCTATGTTCGCGGTATAGCTAAAAATGTACTTACCTGATTGACTTTGGTCAAAAATTAAGGGTCATATGGGGATGACCTGGTAAAATTTCGATAAAAATCCAATGTGACAAAACAAAATGGCGGCCTAGTGAAATGTTAAAAAAAAACATTACTAAAAAACTGCTTATCCAATAAATCTCAAATTTTCTACAGAAATCAAGTATTATATAGGAATCAACTGGTAAAATTTTGGTACGAATTCAAAACGGCGGAACAAAATGGCGGCTTAATAGAATCTTTAAAAATTCAGCCTACTTAATGGACTGATTTCAAATTGTGTGCCATAACTAATTGTGGTATAGAGATGAACTAGTAAAACTGTGGCACTAATTCAAGATGGCGGATCAAAATGGCGGCCAAATAAAATATTTGTAATCGTGAAAAAATCACCGTCTCAGATTTTACATATTTTCAGGTTTTAGCGTCCCTAGATTTTATCAATTCCATGGTCCATCTGTCGATTTGTCTGTCTGTCAGCTCACGGCATAGCTTAAAAACTACTCATCAGGTTAACTTAAAATTTTAAACAAAAATTAAGGGTCCTAATAATACTTTGATAAAAATTCAATATGCCGGAACAAGACGATGGCCGAGTGAAAAGATAAAAAAACTAATAATCTAATTTTTTTCCAATTTTTCACAAAAATCAAAGTTTACATAGGAATGAATTGGTAACATTTTGGTACGATTATGTGATAGCAAAACAAAATGGCGGTCTAATAAAATATTTAAAAGATGGATCTGAAGAAAACTACTTATTAAATTAGTTTCAAATTTTGTACAAACATTCAAAGTTGTGGTACGAATTCAAGATGGCCGAACAAAATGACGGCCAAATAATCTTTACTTCCCTCGTAAAAGTATTGTAATCGTGAAAGATATTTAGATTTCAGGGTCCCTAGATGCCGAAAAACATGTTTTCTCAATTCCGTCAATCTGTCTGTCTTTTCGAAGCATAGCTAAAAAACTAGTTATCCGATTGAACTCAAGTTTTGAACAAAAATTAAAGGTCATATTGGGATGACTCGGTAACATTGAAATCCAATGTGACAAAACAAAATGGCGGCTTAGTGAAATGTAAAAAAATATTACTAAAAAACTTCTTACAGAATTTATCTCAACTTTTGCACAAAAATCAAGTATTATGTTCGAGACAACTGGTAAAATTTTGGTACGAATCAAAGATAGCGGAACAAAATGACGGTTTAATAAAATATTTAAAAATTCAGTCTGAAAAAACAACTTAATGGACTAATTTCAAAATGCATGCCATAACTAATAGAGATGAAGTAATAAAATTGTGGTACTACATGCAGAGAGCTGAACAAAATGCCGACCAAATAAAATATTTGTAATCGTAAAAAAATTATCCTCTCAGGTTTTACATGTTTTCAGGTATTTGCGTCCCTAGATAAATATTCAAAAAATATTTTTATCAATTCCGTCGGTCCATCTATCTGTCTGTCAGTTCGCACTAGAGCTTAAAAACTACTTACCAGAGTGACTTCAAGTTTTTTTGGGTCACACTTCACTAGTTAATAAAAAGAAAGATTTATAACGGGGGATGTTCCGCGTAAAGGAAATTTAAAGTTATATATTATTCGATTTTGGTATTAAGCCGTATTAAGTATAAAACAGACTATATTCATCGTTTTTTGAAATAATCACAAATAAAATACATTTTTTAGACTTCCAACAGGCTATAGGATCCGAACAACACGTCTCGTCTGACATCAAAATGGCTTAGAACATATTTTTTTATTATCTATTCAAAACTATGAACTTCCGGTCTAACCGCATCTTTTTTGTTATAAACAAAAATGTTAATATTTTCTGAATGAAAAAAGTTATGTAGTCTAAAGAAAACATAGTTTTAAATAAAATATTTAACCACAAAGAAGAAACGACAAATAATTCTAACTGCTTTTAATATATCCGTTTCTTTTTCAACCTTTGACTTGACTTGTTTACAAAGTTTTTTTTAAATTTACCCCTCGTACATTTACTGAAAACTTTTCCAAAACTATACGGTTAAGATTAGTAAAATCGCAAAAATCTCGATTTCAGAATTTCATTTTCATTTCTAAATTGACACAACACAAGATTACGAACTCTTTACAATATACGATTTTAAAGAGTCTTAAGTAGAAAAAGTAGCTGAATTTTTGTGGATCGGCGGGGATCGTTTTTTCTTGTTAAATTTTAAAGGTTAAGGTTAACATTTTTTATAAAGTTTCATTAAAATTGGAAATTAAATAAACAGTCACTGACCTCCAATATAGTTTCTTTAGCACTTAAAACTTAAAATAAATATATAATCAAGGTCCTTTCAAAAATGCACAAAAACTTCTTTTTTGCAACTAATGTTCTAATTTATACTAATCCCTAAATATGTCAAAGACAGAACAAATAATATTCAGTCTTCGGGAGACACCTCGAGAGGTTGTCATGGATAGGTCCATAAATGATTCTGTGAAGCTTCTTGGTGTATACCTCGATAGTACTTTTGTCTTTGATGTACATACTGAAAAACTGGCAAAAAAAATATCTAGAGCAATTTTCCTATTAAAAAACCTAAAAAAGACTGTTGAGAAGAAGATTTTAATTATGGCTTATCATGAGTTGTTCCAGTCGCACTGCAACTATGCTATTCTTGCTTGGGGTCATAGTGCACAGGCTCAGAGGATTTTTGGACTCCAGAGAAGAGCGGTTCGAGTCATTCAGGGCTTGGGTTTCAGGGCGGATGTGAGAGAAACTTTTAAACAGTTGGGCATACTAACATTGCCATCTATGTTTATCCTGACATGCTTAACCCATGTTAAAAGGAATATAAATAATTACATACTCTGCTCTGAGAGTCATGCTCATGATACAAGAAACAGACATAATATCAATATAGAGTTTTTAAGGTTAAAGAGATCATGTATAAGTATAAATCATTTCAGTCCAAAATTTTATAAGCTTCATTTGCATACCAGGAGCCTAGATGAAAGGTCGTTTCGTGCTGCTGTGAAAAAGTATTTATTAAATCAAGCATTCTATAGTATAGACGAATTTTTAAATGTCACTGTCAATGTTTGAAGAGAACATCTCATTTCTCCAACTACCAGGGTTAGGGCTAGTATTACTTGTGTCATTGTTTTGTAGTTCTGATTTTCAGTTTGTGGGTGGTATTTAAGATTTGTACTTTTGACGTATGTAAAAGCATTGTATGTTTGTTGGCATGAATAAATTCAGTATTTCAGTAATGAAATTTTAAATTCGAAATTATCGAACTTCCATTTGACTCAATATTTTTAATTTATTTTTGTCTGAAGGAGAAAATACAGACTCGTTCCACTATAGGCCAGTCTTTCTTACACTAAACTCTGTACAAAAATGAATATGTTTCTTGTGTTATAATCCTTTATCAGGATTACAGGATTACTTAATTTGTCGTCTCTTTCTCAACAAGTATGTCACGTTGTTGACTCGCGCGGCTAGCTTTACGTCTTGTATACTGATTTTCAAAAAGCCCTCGACCAGCACAAAAGGTTCGGACTGGAGCATGGAACTAGAAGTCTAGAGACTCAGGGAGCAAAATCTAGATCTAGGAACAAGATCTCAAATATTCCTAATTCTGACTTCTCAATAAAAAGAGTAAATAAAATGTTTAAGATATTTTTTGGAAACGAATTTCTAAAATTATTTAATGACAATTTAATGTTTTTATTTTTAAAAATGTTTAAAATACTTTTCATTTTCCTGCAAATTGTTTCCATGTGTAAGTAAATACCTTTAATAATAAATGCTATTAGAAAGAAATTGCGTTTAATTTCTTAAACCAGTTAAAAAAATAAAATTTGACACACTTCAGTAGCAGACAAAATCTCGTTTCTAATATATGTTCGCGATTGAAAATTTCAAGTTGACAATAGGGCAAAAAATATGCAGAAAAAAAGGGCAAATCTCACATCTTTTGAGAGGTCTTTTGAACCTTAAATCAGCTCCAAAACACATGGAGAGTAAACATTCTCGACAACTTACAAAATTGAAGTATTTTATTTGAAATGTTCATATTAATATTACATTAATATACACAAAAAAAAGTATTTGGTCTACTGTATGGTTGGCCGCTCACAAGCTAACTATAAATATTGAAAAGTCCTCATACATGTTTGTCGGTGGAAGAGTGTTTGACTACAATCAGCCCATACATATTGGTAATCAACAACTCAAATATAAAGATGAAATTTTGATTTAAGAACTGATGAGAAGCTTTCCTGGGACAAAAATGTGGAATATGTTAGGAGTAAAATAGCAGCAATTATACTTTGCACATATATATATATATATATATATATATATATATATATATATATATAGCCATCTGCATTACCTTACATCTGTATGGGGTACTGCAGATGCTATTAGACTGAATCCAATATGTGTTTTGCAAAACAAAGCAATAAAAAACATCTTTAAACTCCCATACAGATACCAGACTCACCTCTTGTATTATCCTAATAGCTTATTTGACATTTATAATATACATAAATATAAAATCTTATTGTATGTTCAATATATAATTCAGAAAAGCAAGAGCTCTGCAGTGACGTTTCGTGTGAACAATACAATGCATTCTTACTTTATTAGGCAGGTTAAGAACCTTCATCTGTCTTCTTTTAAAACAAAGCTAGGTCAAAATTTCATCTACTATAAGGGGGTTTAAATTGTACAATTCAATTCCGCATAAAAAAAAATGTAGGAAAAGTAGAAGTCTTTAAAAAGAAAATAAAAAAATACCTAATTGAAAAATTTTTGATATACACATAGTTAAAACTAATTCTAGCATCACAATTACAAACTGCATCAATAATTTACTGATTGCTCCATGTTGGCTACCATGGGTGCCATGCCGTAAGATAGTTATTGTAAATGTTATCTCGGAAATGATCTTTGGTATTATTATAATTAATATGTTAGCTGATTCCTAGAATAAGATTTTTGTAAAACATTTTTTTGGACTCAATAAAGCTATTCAAAAGTAAAAATATGATGATGATTATATAAATTAAAACCTGTTATATCTTAATAAAGGACCACGCACAAAACTTACGGAAAACCTGCTTCAGAGAAATTAACTATTATGTTGTACTCCGTGACATAGTTAAGTGTGGCGCGGCACTCCGCAGCTCAAAGATCAATAAACATAACCAAAATTACATAACAATCTATTTCTTTTGCTCCATTTCCTTGTACATTTGAAGTATTGGAAATACTGGTTTTATGTAATGTTTGATACAGTGTTGGGCTTTAAAGTCCCCACATGCCTTTTATATTTTAAAATGCATTTGTCTTTTAAAACTTTATTTTAAATTTTAACTTGTAAATGTAAGTTTGGGTTAGAATTTGAATTAATGTTTTACCTACGTGTTAAGATCTGACCATGCCAATACTATATATAAATATTTTTAATTTTAAATGTTTCCCACAAACTGGAAGAAATTGTTGGCGACTCTTGACTAGTGGTATATTATAATGACGGTGCGCGGCGCTCCCGGAAAAAACGTAATACACTTCAAAGGAGCGATTGACAATGCACTTATCATATGCCACCAAACTATTCAGTGCCACTCGAACAAATTCTTGTACACTTGAATCATCAGTATATACTAATAACAACTGTCAACTTTTATTATTAACTGAACACTGGCAGTCTAATTATCCATTAGCCAGTAGCCATTACTGCCGTCCAAAACAAAAACACGGTGGCATTGCAATATATACACTAAACACTTTTAGGTATGAATTTTCTGTTTGCAATATGACAGAATTTTCTTGTGAAGGAGATCTGGAGAACTGTTATATTAGTTTTAATGTTTTAAAAATAGTTTTATATGTAAAATACCGACCGCCTATCGGCGATTTTGCAAGGTTTTTGACTTTAATGAATTGATAACTACTGTTGGAAAAAATTCTTACTCTTTGAGTGTTGGTGGAGGCTTTAATATTGATTTTATGTCACGCAGCACTAATATGTAGCCTGTTATTGAAACACTAACAAGAGTTACTAACAACTCTGGTACATGTACTGATAATTTCTTAATAAATTGCAATAAACCTTTTTCAGGGTAAATTATCAATTAATCAATTTCCACAATTTTTAAAAATAAGTATCTTTAAGAAGCCAGCAATTAAGCCACTGACAGCTAGTTACATGAGAATTTATGATACCGAAAATATTCAAAGGTTTATGCATGTTTACAGACAATAATCGATAATACATTTAATAGTTTTCTTATTATCATGAACTTATTATGAACTGTTTTCGATGTAAAAAGCGTAGCTTTATCATAAATAGAAAGTCTAATAATATTTCGCTGCCACCCGAACTAGTCAAAATATAAGAATAAATACATGGTTATAAGTAGAATTTTCACCAAAATCTACCGCGAAAAACTTAAAATATTTTAAATTCAACAAAATGATCGCCAGATGATTGCCGATAACAAGCCAAAGGCAGGTGATTAAAAAGGTTCAAAAATAGGCTAAACAGGACATTGAAATATTTCAGGGTGATTGGCATATTAACAACCTTGCTGTAAATAAAAAATGAAAAAAAATAAAATATATTTTGTTTTTTAATAAATTGGTCTGTTGAGGAGGGAATATTTCCCATCAAATTAAAACAGTCATCCCTATTTATAAGAAAGGTGAAAGGTAAAGTCTGCTCTCGAGTTTCCCCAAGATGTTTGAAATAAACTTCAGGATCAGATTACGTCCTTCTTCTCAAAATATAATATTTTCTCTACTACACAGCATGGTTTCATCTTGTTGAAAAGCACAGAAAAGCACTGTGTTTCTTCAAGAACAAATTTTTTCATGCCCTTGAAAATAGATTATTTGTTAAGAGCATTTTTATAGACTTCACTAGGGCTTTCAACATGGTGGATCATACATTGCTTTTAGCCAAGTCTGAGAGGTACCACGTTCACGACAAGCCTTTGCAGTTGTTGAGATTATACCTAGAGGGTCACTACCAGCATGTAATGGTTAATGAAACAAGAAGTTAACCAAATTTAATAAAACAGGGGGTACTGCAGGGATCTATCCTTGGTTCTTTGTTTTATATTGTATTTGAGAAGGATTTTATTTTCTTTCTAAATAAAATTTCATCAGACATACGCTATAAGTGTTATGTTAGTGATACCAATGTACTGTATGTTAAGCCCAACCTACCATCATTATTAGTATCGGCTGAGGAGATGTATGGCTAACTGTTGATGTGGTCACAAAAGAACAATTTAATGGTAAATAAGACTGAAACCCATTTCGTTGTTTTCCTCCGGTAGACAAATGAGCAGAGATTGATATCTTCACGTGAATACCTCTGCTGCCTTAAACTTTCCATTTCGATCAAGATGCCTGGGGTGTACATTAAAGCTGGCTTTCATTGGCATCAACACATTAATGAACTCTGCATTAGTTTATGTAATATTTACTATGGGACACTCTCCCGACACTATATTATGCCAATTTCTTTTACTAAGTCAAAATCGCTATAATCATGAAAATAACACCCTATGAGGGGACTACTGTAGCCAGAGAGACATAGAACAGCTTTTTATCAAAGAGGTATATCCTATAATGCCTGTAAATATTAGAATGCACTTTATCCAAGTATCAGGGACCCTCCTACTTTAAACATTTTTAAGTTTAGACTTGCAAAAAATGGTTACTGTCTTAATGACTTTTTTTAGGTTTAGTGAGATTGTTAATGCTCAATACTTAGATTATTTTATGTATACCCGAGATTGTTAATGCTCAATGCCTAGACTATTTTATGTATACTATCACTATAGTTGTTTTTCTAAGATTTTAACTGATCTTATTTAGTTTAATTATAGTGTAGATTATTTGTCCATTTGTTGAATTATAGTATTATGTGTACTATTTTTATTGTTTTCAATATATGTAATTTATTTTGGTTAGGTAATGATTTTTAAGTAATCTTGTATGTGTAATATGAACTCATTCAGTCTTCCGAACTCGTAAAGTAATGGCCCCTAAAGATACCTCCTGCAATTGAAGGCAAAACATCAAATAGTGATTTCATTTTCACGTTATCCTTTTTACTTGAACATTTTAGAAACCTGAAGAGATAGATTTAGAATATTCTTAAGAGATTCTAACTTAAATTGACTGAAAAATTCAAAATCATAAAGACAGTGTGTCTGACTTGAAATTTTTGACTTTTTCATGTTATGTTCCCCATCTCTGAAAAGATCCAAAACAAAAAAATTTAATTTTTGAAGTCTGTTGATAGATCTATCAATCATCAACATAGTATTTCTCTTATTTTATGTGAATAACCTCACTTTTATGTGCCTTTTTGACATTTTTTCCTTTCAATTTCTTGAGTTTGAGATTCCATCAGGTAAAAAATGACCAGAATTTTGTGCAGAATTGAAATACCTAGGAAAACATACATTATTCCATTTAAAAAAGTAAACTTTTTGACATATAACCATTTTATCATGCAGTGTATATTTAAAGATATACACATAAGTCAACTGGTTCCAGATGACATTTATCATCCTCAATTAATGTTTATTATACATTTAAAAGAGGCTAATAATGAAGGCACATTAGTCAATAAATCATTTCTGTATGACTTTTAAACTATGTATATGTTTTTAAACAACTTGGTAACTAACTATGATTGTTCCAGTTGCATAATTTACATTTTTAGATAAGGCAATTCCAAAATATGAAGTTAGGGAACTAGTAACAAGGTGCAAGTATCCCACTTGGTACTCAATCGATTTGGTGCATACAATCAAAAAAAAAAACAAACTAGATCAATTTGATCATTGAAGGTAAAGCAAACACAAATGAAATTTCATTTTATTGTAATCTATGAAAGTCTTAACAGCACAAGAATGTTGTCAAACTTAATATCAATTTAAAGCCAAAATCATTTTGGCTGAGCACAGATATGGAGAAGCTTATAAAGAACATATAAATATCAGAGCAGTCGTATTTGAACTTTTTCAAGAAAATTATTGTGTGTTTTGACTGAAGGCATCTAGGTATATATATATATATATATATATATATATATATATATATATATATATATATAGATGCCTTCGGTCAAAACACACAATAATTTTCTTGAAAAAGTTCAAAAACGACTGCTCTGATATTTATATGTTCTTTATAAGCTTCTCCATATCTGTACTCAGGCAACACTGGATACCTTTAAGTTAGCATTTATTAGAAAGAAGAAACAATAAAGCTGTTTTAGTCATATACTTTTTTACCAACAGTATTAAATATAAAGATTGTGGGCTTATTATAATATAATTATTAAAAGTTCATAAGTAATGTTTTAACTTTAGCAATACGATAAAAAAATGTAATGACCCTGCTAGGCATATAAAATTTGATATATTTAAAATAAAATATGCACAGCTCAGACTATCAGAAAAGCTTCTCTGCTTTTAACAATTAATTTATTTTAATTGTCCTATGTAGCATTCATGTTTGTGTTGTTCCTATTTTATATGTGTTTTATTCAGCTTCTTAGTAAGGGTATCAATGTACTGTCCACATTGAAATCTGGAATCAAGAATCACACCTAGAAATCCCTGTTCGATTTAAGAAAGTTGTAATGTCACTCATAATCTTGTCAGAATTCAAAACAAGTCTGTATAAAACCAAAGCTTAATATTCTCTTGTACAGCCACATTTCCACCCAGAGAATTCTTGAGCATAACCTGCCTCATTTCCCTAGTTTCGTTAGATCATCTATATAAATTAAAATGGGCATGTCAACCAAACATTTTTAGAGCTATTTCAGCTGTTCATGTACTGAATCAGAGGAAATTGGCTGGTGGTTTCGAAAAAGGCATCTTTATTGGAAGCCAGTGATCGATTGCTATAGGCACCAAAATTATATTTTTAGCAATAGCCCTATTTTTTCTAGAATAAACATTAAAATCAGAAATATCTTACCTAGGACACAAAGATACTTCGAGAATAAATGAACATATATGACAATTAAATTCAATGCTACGTCATTTTTATATGATTGTGCTGGCAATAAAGAGTATTATTATTATATTATTGGTACTTATTTAATAAATATTCTGATAAACAAACAGCCTTAAAATAGGCATTCTTGGTGAGAAGGAAAAGTTGAGTTGTGAAGAGGTGTCCTCATATCAAGGGCAAGATTTGAACTCCAACACCCACAGTATATGAGTTCTAATTGATCGAAGAAAGCTTCCGATGCTCCCTCACAAACAAGTACAGAAAATACAGGGATGCTGCTGTCAAGATATTAAGGTCCTGAAACAATGTTCTGCAGAACCCACGTTTTATCAGCCAATTAGAACCCAGAGCCCATGCCTATGCCATCACCCAGTCTATTTACATACAGAAGGAAATACTAGTTAATTTTTATTATGAGAACTAAAAAATGATTTTCTAACTTTCTATTACACAAATACAGATACATAATAACATTTATTTTAGATGATATTTTTACTTAAATGATACCTCGATGCAGAACACAACTACACCTTCCCTGATATGGCCCGATTATTAGTAGAATATTGATAAATAGTCTTCTAAAGCTAAATCGGAGACGCACAACAAGGTATGTAAAACTTTTCTCATAGCAATGCCAAATACCACATCATGCAAAACTTCAAAAAATACTCCTATACTAATGCTATTATGTTAAAAGACTTGAGATTACAGTAACCACAAGCCTTTTTTCTACCACATTAGTCAGTTATTTAAGTTCTGCAAAAGTGTAAATATTCAAAATACCACCGCACAAAACAAAATTACTATGAATAGAGTGACCACAAAATCAAAAAAAAATTACTTGATGCAATAATCTTCCGGGAAAGTCTTCTTCTTCAGGGGATGAATCCAACATTTGATTAATAATTTGTTTTTTCTAGTTTATCACAATTTATTACAACACTATTGTTTATCGTGTTTTATTATGATTTAGGTATAATTATCAAATAAAATATGGCATCTAATAATAGTACTACAATACTTCAACAAACAATTTTTTTTGTTGAATGTTGATAGTAGGCTACTAGCAGTTGTCAGTGTCAACTGTCAAAACACAAGGAATGATTGGTTGGGCGCTTACATAAAACATACCCGTTGTGGAGGCGCTCTATGTAGTGCTATCTAGTTACCGGTACGTTCGATGATCCTATTTAACCAGTAAACAATAATTTATTGTTCCTGATGTACTATGGCTAATGTCTATCCTGCTGTAAAAATTTTCGTCAGCAGTTATAAAAAAAAAGTTTTACTTTTCCACAAATATACTACTTCAAATTTACGCATTTTTACAGTAAAAAAAAATGTTGATACAATTGTCATTAGACTTTTTAAACCAAAACTTATAATTATGTATGTAGTTTTGTTTTAAAAATCAAATTGAGTTAGATTAGCCCTGGTTGGGCCTTTTTTTAGGTGATTTAAAAAAACGCTGGCTCTCCATGAGAGTGTTGTCAGATCATTTTGACAAACTTGCTTTGACCATGACGTCACATAGCATGAACTGTTAAAACTCAACATCGGATATACTTTAAAACATAGTTAATTATGTGTAAGGCTTCAAATTGTGTTTTGGGACTTTAAATAAACCTAATTTACTGATTTTATAGCCAATAAACGTACATTTTCAACCATATAAAACTATACCCCAGATAGGTTTATCTGAGACTATATTTCATTGAGAATGAACAAACAAAAAATAGAAAACTTCCTCACTACTATTATACACTATTATATACACACAATATATCATCACTACTTAAAAAAATATAATATAAAAATATTTCTGACAAACGGGCGAATGTTAAAAAAGTCTGAGGTAGTTTACAGATGTACCTATATTATTGTAAATAATAATATAAGTGTTCTTTAAAATAAACTTCAAATAAACTATAACATAATTAATAAACAAAATATAAACTTTATCCGAAAAATAAAATATGTTTCTATTACTTTATTATGTGAAATAATAAAAATGCAGCAACACTGATGGTCATTAGTTGTCAGTTTAACATTAAAAGCTTAAAAAAGAACTTATAAATAATCTATGTATTATTTCTAATAATAAATGTATTATTTCTAATGCAATAAAAAAACAGTGTCAAAATAAGAAACACTCGAGCAACACCGGCGCGACGGCTTTCGATCACGGATACTCGGACCTCGGCTTCCTCCAATGAATGACTGCGTTTATTTCCTATACGATGATTCGGTCATTCCGTAATTTCCCTAAATAAATTTTAAAAATACAAATTTTTTTGCTCATTAAGGTTTTTTTAAATTTTTTTTATTTTGAGCCTTGAGTAAAAAGATAAAAAAGTAATAAATCTCTCCAAAAGTAATTAATTCCGTTGTTAATTGGTTGCTGCATTGTGTATATCTAAAAATAATTCAGTAGGAGCTATTCTCAACTGTGACACTCTATTGAGAGTTAAAACTAAATAAGTATTTTTTGTTATTTAGCAAGAACTGCCGCACTAAATTTTCAATGGAATGTAAAAATCTACTCTAAACTGTACATCTTACACTTAGTACGCACTAGTTCTGTGAATGGAATACGCTATAATAAAAATACAAAAATGTATTTAAGCAAATTGCGGCAATCACGGATTCATTTTGAGAATTAATTGGCTCCTCAAAAGAGAAATAAACATAAAAGATATTGGTAATCTCTATGCACATGATTATGCGTTGTTGTTGTTGTTGCTAGATTGTTGGCGCGAATACTAGTCCATTTGCCAGATTGCTCTTCGTATGGGGCTTAGTCAGAGCTGGAGCGTCCCTTCCAGATGATTTACACCTTATTCCACTTTGGAGACGTTAACGGTGGTATGTCCAGATGGCAGCTCTAAGCTCCCGGCATCCCGTATATTTCAAATATCTTTAAAGTTGTTCTTTCTTTAAAACTTTCTAATGCATCTTGGCATCCACTAGATGCCCCTTGAGAGTACTACTGGTATCACGAGATGACCTTTTCTTTCAAGCTATCCCCTTACCTCTCCAACTCCCATCACGGGATAGAATGCAAGAACAACTAGGCCTCACACGTTCACAGCGTCTGCTCCCTTTCTAGCGGTTCGTCAGTTTTTGATGGTTGAGGTTGACCTTGAACTACATTTTTTTAAATTTAATAATATAATTCTGGAAAATATTTAAATTTTATAAATTCCCGGGGATTGTGAAAGACGTAAGAGCACGTACCGCAGACTGAGGGCACGTATTTTAAAATTTTAGTATAGAATATACTGGAATAACTTTTTTTGTAGTTTTACCTGTATTTATTCTTAGAGCTTTACACTTGCAAAACCGGCCATGGTACTTTTAAAGTCATTGCCTTAAAAATACTACCATCCATAAAAACGAAAAATTACGCGGTGATGTTCCCAGAATCTCGGCTGCCTCGAGAAGAGCATGAAATTATTAAATGAATATAACTCGAACATATTTTTCTCAAATGACGTCTTGAAAACAAAATAAATACCCATAAGCTCGTTATGGCGAGTCGACAAAGTAGGAGTGCGTATATCTGTTTTTTGATAATAGGTACAGGGAATAGCTAACTAATAACTGATCCATATAAAGTAGTGATGGGAAAAACCGATAGAATTTATTAATCGGGTACTCGGTACTCGAGCGATTTAAATAACCGAATGAACGCTCGAGTAGTTTTCGCTCGAAATCAAATAAGATTACTACACCACTTGACGTTGCTCGTTAGACGTTTTTTTGTTAACTTATGAAGTTGCTATAGCTTAAATGAGTTTTTTCATTTACGGTCAGGTAAGTTTTCTTCTCAATAACTTTAAATAAAAGTTATAATTACATGTTTCAACTCTCTGCGTTTATATATAGTTCCAGCGCCATTATCCATTTATCTTTTGTAATATAAAATAAACAAAAAACATATTTTTTTATGTTTTAGTGAGCATTAATCAATTATCTTCAAGTACACCACTGCCACACAAAATCATTTCCTCAACCTTCCTTTAACAGTCGATAATTACGTGCCGCGAAGATTATTACCATTTAGACAAATACAGTCATATATATGGCAAGCGTTTTGTACGATTACGATTATTTATCGCAGGCGCCTGTCGCCGATTTGGTAAGAGTATAAAAATGTTTGGTTGGGAATTTTTAGCGATCGGTTTTTTATCGCCTGAATCTTTACTCGAGTAATTACGAAAATAATCGAGTGATGTCAGATATCTCAATAATCGGATACTTTTTCACTCAAGCGGTCCCAACACTAATATAAAGTTTAGGCTCATCCTCGTCTTCCTACTTCCCAGTCTATTGTCTACAGTCAGCAGAGTTAACGAATGCGTGCCCACCGACGGCTATTTCGTAGGTCTGACAGACAGGCGTACGTCGCGGTCGGCGTCTCGGAACCCTAAACCGTAATTGTAGTTATGTAACTATTTAATATTTTGGTCCGGACAGCACGGATCAGTTGTAGCAATTCAGTTCCAGTTATAGGTAACCGTCACTATTTTACAGCTCAGTTGTTAACACTATTAGGACCATACATAAAAAAATTCTCTCCAACCATTGAATCTAGTTATTTTAATTATCTAAAGTATTTTTCGATTGCTCTCAGCTGTGGTTGATGCTGATAAAAGATTCGTGACTATTGAAGTGGTGATCAAGAGGCAAACATAGTGATCAAGCAGAAAAGCATCAAGCAGAACTTTCCTAATACAAATATTGAAGTGCCACTTGTTTTAGTGGGAGACGAGGCATTTCCATTATCATCATAACTAATAAGACCTTATCTTAAAAGAACATTAACTCCTGATAGGGAAATTTACTAGACTTTCGAGGGCTCGCAAAATAGTGAAATGCACATTTGATATTCTCTTTGCCAAATGACGATTTTTATGTAAAGAAATTGAAATCCCATCTGTTCAATGAGCTAAGCTTCTATACTGTCAGTTTAAAATACAGGCAGCGTTGAGGTTCATTCTTGCTAGGAACGGTCCGAGCGGGGAGCGACAAAGCGGGGAGCGACAAAGCGGCGAAGCTCAACTTTATCCTTGCATGGTTTTAAATGTATATCTTTTCAGGTTTTCTACCATAGACCTGAGCTTAATTAATCTTCTTGGTCAAGTCGTCTAGTTTCAAACGCACGTCTTCTATCATACCTATTAGGTAACTTTGAAGATGTTTGCTGATCGCGGAATATGCATCCTGCGATATTCCCGATGAGTTTCGGAAATATTTGCTTCATTTGTAAATTAAAACTACATTATGTTTAGTTTTTCGTGAGTTGAATATTCCATAGTACAAAGAAATGAAATCGGGAGATTGTAAGGATCCCAATAAAAAAAAATAAATTGGGTGTTCCATTTAAAAAAGTATAAGTTTTTCTGACAGAATTGCGGTGCTTATTTATTTATTTTGATAAAAAAAAGTCTTAGCGATTCAGATAAAACGGGAGTACATCGAGTTTTTTTACAAACTACAGTTTACAAACACTGAACTTATAGAAATATTTAAATATTCCAGATCCCGAATGATAGATTTTTTCCATTGGTTTTTCTATGTAATATTAGATAAACAGCGCAATTATATCAGTTAAACATACAGGAGGCAGCATATTAGACAAGAAGTCTTAAATATTGAAATTTCATAAAAAACATTCCGTACAGGAAGTAGGAATTTTAGGTATTTCCTTTAAAATTCCGTGTTCAAAGTTTGAATTTTAATGTTTTTTCCTTAAAATTCCGAGTTGGAAATAGGGGTTTTAGGTATTTCCCAAAATATTCCGTTTTCAAACTTGGAAAACGTAGTTATTTTTCTGTGTTTAAAATCAGAATGTTAAAGGCACCGGCTGAAATTTTAGGGGAAATCATTGAAATTCCAACTTTGAACATAGAATTTTAGGGGAAATACCTACAATTTCTACTTCCAGCTAGGGGTGGGCAAAATAATCGATTAATAACTTATTAATCGATTAATCGTTTACTCGATTATTTTTTTTTTAAACCGATAATCGATTATTTTTTATTAATCGATTATTTTAGATTTGTCTATTATTTTTAAATAATCGGTTATTTTTAGTTTTTACAAGATAGTTATGTACGGTATGCGATTTTGAATAATCGAATAATACAATAATAATAGCAATAATAATTAACAAACAGTTAATGGAAGAAATAACGATTAAGCCAAATAAGTTTAATACCACATATTCTTATTTGTACAACGGTACACTGTTGATGTAATTAACCTTTATTCAAAAGATAGTATATAGTAAACGGTATAGTGCAGTTTATAGAAAAATATAATATTTTGTATCCTTCGTTGAAGAAATAAAAAAAAGCCGTTATTTTTAACTTTATTATTTAGCTGTCGGCGTCGTCACTCGATATGTCGCCAAAAGATTAAACCTTTGCGGTGTAGTGCTGCCAAATAGTACAGGGGCTTTTTGCTGCTGCATATTTTTTGGATGATTTTTTAATATTTTTCGACTAATCGATTATTTTAGATAATCGAATATATATTTTGATAATCTCCCAGCTCTACTTCCAGAACAGAATTTCAGAGAAAATTCAAAATTCCGTGTTGGCAGTAGGAATTTTAGGTATTTCCCCTAATGTCCAAAGTTAAAATTTTCGTTAGTGATGGGAAATCTGGGTCAGTTTAAAGACCCGGATCAGCGGTCCGGATCTCTTTAAATTTATTAAAATACGCGGGCCATATTCGTCATATTAGGCATTGGGTAGGTATGTATGCGTAGCTTCATCCATCTGAAAACTTTGTAAGCGCGCAACATCGGTTTCATAGACAGTACTGTCCGAACATTTTTTTAGTTTTTCGCGACGAGTAAAATGACATCCTCAGTCTAGTTTTTGTTTACAAACTTGTATGCGATTTACAGGGATGCGTTTTAAGTGAAATAATAATTTTTAAAGTTATTATACTTTTAACTTACAAGGCTTAAGAGTCTTGCTATAGTGGTTTTGAAGTTGAAGTTTTTTATGTTTCCATTTTTATCTATTTATTTATCTACTAATTTATTAATTTATTTCTCAGAAAATCAATTTTACATACATGAACTATGTTTTTTGACTTGTTTTTTTTTTATTATGAAATATAGATTTTTATATTTCTTTTTATTAACTATCATCCTATTATCATCACTAATTATAAGGCCATCTGAACTTCAATATACACATCACACAAAAAAAGTACAGATTTAAATCTATTATCTAATCCACACAACATAATCTATGTTTTAAAAGACTGGTGTAATATAATGTTTTTACGATGATTTACGAAGTCAACAAGCTAATCAACCCCAAATTAAATTTTTACACGAGATTCTGGCTATACAGAAATTCATATTTCATGGCAATCAGCATTCAACAAGCTAATGACCGACCGACTCATCCACCCCATCATCCTGTTCTTCTTATCAATCAGACCGGTTCGAAAATCGCGTTATATCGGTCGTCGGCTCCGCGGTTCAGCTCCCGACTCGAGCATACAAACAATGATGATGCATTGAACGAACCGAAGAACTGACTGAACCATAGACAAACGCACCTAGACGCTTCATTTTGCTTTGTCTCTATTTCAAAGATCCGTGATCCGGCTCGCAATATTTTCAAGACCCGTCTCCCATGGGTCAGTATAAAAAAGTATAAAAAAAAGTGAACGACACATCTGTAATTTTCACTCAATTTCCGTGTTGAAAGTAGGAATTTTTAGGTATTCGCCCTAAAACTCCATGTTCAAATAAAAAATAATGGTTCTTGGGATTAGACCGTGTCAAACTGGAATTACTATCTGACGTTTCGCTTTACATCTTCAGTGATCTTTACTCCACGAATTCTGAACACTAAATGAGCTCGGAGATTCAGGCGGGCTTTTATACCCGACTTGTGCTCGCCGAACCGTGACCTTGTATTAAGGTTTCCACGTGTGATGTACATCGTAACCCTAATCTTTATTGAAGTTTTTTGTTTACAAATTTGTTAGTTATTTGCCCCCAGACGTTTTCAACTGCATTCAAATCAGGGATTTTTAAAAACGAGGGCAAAGTTTCCATATTATGATTTTGCAATATATTTTGCACTACTCTAGCTCTATGTATAGGACAATTATCATGTTAAAATACAAATTTGGCTCCAAAAACTGGCCTCACAGATGGTAACGATCAGTGCTGCCACTGCATCCTGTAAGATAGTAGTATATCCTCAGAAAAAGAGTAGTAGATCAAAACCGAAGAGTAGTAGATAGTGCGATTTGACCACCTTTAGTAGATTTCTACTTTATTTTAGCAATTTCGGGAAAATTTTAGTAGATAGAAATTAGTTACTTAGTAGTTATTCAACAGTGGCGACAATGAAGCATAATTTGTTTCAAAATAGCAGATTTCACATGTCCTTATACTAGAATTTGCTAGAAAATGCTAAAATTCCTAAAAGCCCTAAAAGTCGAAAAGTAATGGTGATGATCTGAAAAACGAGATGGCGCAGCGTTAGCACTATCTCTTTGGAAAAAATTAAACGATTTCTGCACACTTAAGTGAACTATTTATTATACTACGAAATAAATAAATTTTTACCCAAAAATCTTCAAAAAAAGTAAAATACCAATCAGGTTGCCAAAGTATACATAATAATTTCAAAGTCATTGGCCAGCGCAATGCTTAAATAAAAATTACTGCAATAACGGCATTAAGGGGATAACTAGTAGATTTATAGTAAATAGTAGTAGGGTAGCAGAAAATGTATCAAAGTAGTATATCTACTACTAAAGTACCATCTTCGGCAGCGCTGGTAACAATTTTTCTAGTATATTGCAGTAAACATCTGCATTAAACCTTTCTTCAGTTACTGCACACACTCCTGGACCCCTGATACTTATGCAACCCCAAACGTTTACCGAAAACGACCACTCTGTTTTATTTTTCTTGTATATCTCTCACCATACTTTATCCTAACAGGTCTAAACACGCGCAGTGTTCAATTATGGCATGATTGAAAAGTTTTCTCGTCAGAAAATACCACATTCTCCCAGAAATCATCTTGATTTTCATATTCCCTTGCAAATTCCAACCTCTTTTGCATATTAAATTCTGTAGGGAATATTTTATTAGAAGCTGCACGATTCCTTAGGTTTGATAACCGTATCCTTCTTCTTGCAGTATTTGCAGAACCTGGGAAATGTATTTCTTCTTTAGCCGTAACTGCTGTTTAAAAAGGATTGTTGCTAAGGAACTGCACCAATTCATGTTCATGATTCGGTATTGAAACCTTTGGACCTGTAATTTTTTGCTTGGCTAACAAAACGGTGTTTTTGCTTACATGCACTTCTGCTGCAATTTGTCTAATTTTTTTTCCATACCGAAGTCGAGTAAAAATTATTGACTATTGTTCCCCCGTTAGATTCGGCATGATGTATAAAATGTGGACAAATTAGGTATTTGCTTTCAAATAAAGATAAATATTGCTTTCAAATCAAAAGCAAAAGACAGTGTCAATAAAAAAAAATACTTTGACATTCCAATCCTAGGTTAACTTCGGCATTGGCATTCTAGGTTAACTTGGAATAATACTTTAGGAGAGTAAAATGGACAATTTTTGTCCCAGTTACTTTTGGTGACGATGATACGTATGTTGGCCCTCCGAAGTAACAAGAAAATTTTCATCGTGAATTTAATTATGGTGTTGTTGATTAAGATGGTCCAGAAATATGACGAGATTTTCTTGTCCACGAGGCCAAACAACAAAAGTACCATCTACATATCTGAAGTGTTTTTAGTAGAGCGGATGTTAAAGTAATATATTCAAAGGCCTCCATAAAGATGTCCGTTACCACAGGTGATAGAGGAGATGCCATAGATGCTCCCAGAGTTTGTTCATAAAAAGTTCCCTGAAAAAATAAATAAGTAGATGTAAGACAAGCTTCCACTAGGTCTATTTACGTTATTATCAAGATTATTATGTTCTAAAATGTCCGATATAATGGAAATTGAGTCACTGACAAATAAGGTTGCCAGACATTAGGGAAAATCCCGGATCTCGGAATTTCATTAAACTATCCCAGAAAGCGTCAATCAAATCAGAAAAACCAAATATTATAAAGTTCACAAAGAAAAAAATACACATCTCTTGCTTAACATTATTACATCACGGCATTGCGCCGCCGCTGGCTTTGTCGGTTGTTCAATGTACACACGCCCCTGCCAACTCTCCAACTGATTTACATTGAATTTAGTTCTTCTGCTTTAAGAAATGAAAAATTGAAAGAATACTTTGAATATAGCGGAAACCGTCCCAAATGGTCCCATTCTTATAGAATGTGCAAAAATCAAGACTTTATGAACTTGTGTCATTCCTTCTATCGATTCCAATTAGCAATGCCTTTTGTGAGAGAATATTTAGCCTTATGAATAATTTGTGGATAAGAGAGAGATCGAACGTCTTTGGACCTTGTGAAGGCTTCCAACTAATTTTAGCGTGTCCTGCTCAGAATTTTTGTCTTTCTTAAATAGTCCCAAAGGCGAAATTTATTTCCCTTCGTGTATGTCTTTTTAATTATTTACTTTCGTTTAGTTCTTTTTAATTATTTACCTCCGTTTAGGTTTTTTGTGCTTAGGTCAATAATTTTGACTATGATTTGTTTTGATTTTGTTCTCACACACTATACCCGCAAGCGTGAACTCGGAAGGGGGTGAGGGGTATAACAAAAACTGCATTAACTTTTTTGGGAGTCGCCGTTTTTTCTTGTTCTTCCTTGCTATCCATCCCGGAATTTACCCATCCCAACACCCTGGCAACCCTACTGACAAACTGACCAAAATATCTTCGGGATCCAACTGAATAGCCTTAAGTTTTTCCATGAAATGTGCTGTGCAGTGTGTGGGACCATCTATTGCACTAACGAGGTTGAAGTGGTGAATAAAAATATTGACTTTTATACATATATTAATATTATATGTTATCATTTTTCTGTCTTTTAAAACTAAATGACATGTTTTCTTTAAAGCTAAGATAAGATTATGTTTTATAAGTTACCAATTAATACACAGGGAAGTCCCAAACTCGATGGCACGTTAGACGATTTTGGGAAACCAATGTATAAAATATTTTTAAATTTTGACTGGATAAACATATTTGAATGTTACAGGGCTTTAAAAGGTAAAATATACCAATTTTCAAGAATCGTCAGAAAAATCGAATATGCAATAATATTTGCGTAGTAGAAGAGGTAGAACTATATTGTTAAAAATATTTATTTTAGAAAGGTTATGTTTATCTATGTAAACAACTAAATTATTTATTCACCGATTTCCAGTCAAATAAAAGAGGAGGCCTAGTGTACGAAACGAAACTCTTTATTATATGATCTAGCTCTTAAGAATACTTATTCTTTTCTTCAAGACCTTTCTGAAATTAAAATAAAGAAATTTTTAAGTGAGTTAAAAATAAACAAATCCATTACATAACAGAGATGCGATATTGTAGAACTTAAATTACTTAAGAGTGCAAATCCACGCTATAAAATTTCTCGTGTTCATTTTTCGAACTCAAACCTCAAGCGCCACGCTGTAGATGACGCATCAATGTCGGAATCCGATTATTTTTTAATTTTTTCCAAAATAGGCCATATAAATAAATTAACACGTTCAATATTTAATTTTATAACATATTTATGTACAAACATTACATAAAATCTATCAAATGCTATGCAAATAAGTAGTTTCACTTTTAACGGAAAAATTCAAATATTTCAGAAAACGCTTAACAGTGACGCAACGTTGTGGTATCCCCTCCATCCCAAGCAAATAACTTTAGGAGTTTTCAGGGATGCCAATTTTTGAAAAAATATCGATATATCGATATCGCTAAATATCGGTAAGGACGATATCGATACTTCGATATATCGGAGACATTTATATCGATATATCGATATTTGGGTAAAAATATTAACCGGTGTAATTTTAGTTTTTATTTTATTTTTTTTTTTTATTACATGAACAGTACACTCAGTACAGTGACCAGTGACAGTAATGACAGTATATAGTATGGTTAATGCAAAAAAATCAGCTTAGTATTTTTTTTTGTTTTTATTACAAAAATCAACAGTGAAAACATAAACATGAAGTAAAAGTGTTATATATAATTTGTTGTATAAAATAATACTTTAATCAAGTCTTAATCTAATAAGTAATAATACTACTTAACCCCAATAACATTCTGGTAGGGAACCTAAAAATAATAAATAAGACAAAGCGTCACCTGAAAGTCTATTTCTTTGTTGAGTTATTGTCAAGCCAGCCCTCGAAAAAAGCCGCTCAGATGGTACAGATGTGCCTACCGGAGATAAGTATTTATGAGCTAACAAATACAAATTGGGATATGTTTCGTATTTTCCCAAATTTCCAATGGGTTTTCTTTTAAATCGGCAACCGGATTGCTTAAATACAAAGATAACTCGGAACATTCCTTTTGTATTTCCTTGTTATTTTTTTTGGTGGCTAGTTGTTTATGGATACCCCATATGTCCGTTTCTGCATTTTCCATATCTTCTTCAGCATCATCATCAATAGATTTTTCCTGCAGTAGCAAATTTTGTCTTCTAATGTTTTCTTCAATCATTTTCGACAAATACATATTTGTTTTTCCTAATGCTGGTAAGTCACAATGGTGAATGGCCTTAAACCTAGGATCCAAAATGGTACTTAATGATAATAAGTGAGCACTTTCAACTTTTCCAAAGCGTTTTTCAATTTCGGCATTTAAAGCAGTTTTTAATTTTTCTCCGGCCTCGCTATGAACTTCAATTTTATGAAAACTTTTTTTTAGGCAATTTACCATGGGAATTATTTTACTTATAGTAACATATTTTTGACCAGAGGCTTCAACTGTCAATTTTTCAAATATTTTCAAAATATTTGTAATCTCCTTTAAAGTTTCAATTTCTAAAGCTGACAACATGGGCGGCGAGGTGGGTTTTGTTAATAAAATATCATTAACTAAGGCAAGCAATTCCAAAAATCTATCGATCATATAGAATGTACTATTCCATCTCGTTTTCACGTCAAGAATAAGTTTTTTCATTTCTCCAGCCTTTTTGCCCTTTTCTTTTTGCTTTTGTCGCAACTCATCGCTCGACTTTGTACTTCGTTTAAAAAACAAGACTATATTCCTTACCTTGGAAATAAGGTCTTCTATTCCACATTTTAAACTGTTTTCCACGGTCAAATTTAACGTATGAGCGAAACAGCTAATGTGCATTTTAGCATCATTGTCCGTTACAACAGCCACAACCTTTTCCTGATCAATGTGCCATTTTGCCATTAAATCAACTAAGATAGTTGAAATATATTGGGAAGTATGAGCTTCGAACATTTCCATTGTTTCAATTGATAGTGATATTAGCTCAGTTCCCTTTAAAAAATGCACGGTCAAGCCGAGGAAACTTTTCATCGACATTGTTTCCGTCCAAATATCTGACGTAAGAGTTACGTCAGTCGCTTCTTCTAGTTCTTTCTTAACAACTTCGGCCAAAACATTAAATTTTTCAAAAATCATACTTTTTATTGTGTTTCTAGAAGGAACTTTATATAATGGCGAAAGTTCCTTTATAAGGCCTTTAAATCCCTCCGAATCTACTGTGGAGAATGGAAGATTATCCTTGCAAATAAACTTTATTATAGCGTTTGTTATTTTACTGAACTTCTTTCCGCCGAAATTTTTTCTCATACTAGTATTCATAACATATTAAACATTAAACGAATAGTCGGTTGATAAGCAATCCTGACGGTGGTAAGTTTGAGAAAAAATATTATAGCAGCAAGTATCAATCAATTAAGTGTTTTTACCACTGTAACTGTTTATTGTTGAAAAAGATGAAGAAACTGTTGGCTGTTCCAAGTCCAAGTGTCGTCTCTTTTTTGTTTGACTTTCTATACAGTCCGATTCATATTGTTTCTAAAAACAAAAACAAATAAATTCTACTTGTCAAAATATGATATTACACTTGCCTTACCAAAAAAGAGGATCTTGATCCTGATGTAGATACAGATGAGATAATCGATTCAGAATCAGTATGTAAATTTCTAATAGTTTCAGTTTCATCTGCAGTCTGAACGATCATTTCCATTGTTGATTTAGACGTAGATGGGGTTGGTGTCGCTACTTCTTCATTTGTGAGAAAATTATTCAGCAGAGTGGGAGTGGAAGGTTTTTTCTGAAATGAATGCAATGCAAAAATTTATACCTAACTGTACAATTTTTCATAAAATTCGGGTAAGCGATACCAGCGGCGGATTCAGGGGGCGGAGGGGGCTTTCCGCCCCCCCTTTTTTGTACGATTAGAGCAAAAAAAAAACAGCTAAGTAAATTTATTTTCCTAATTGAATATAGTACAAAATAAATAAATACGGCCGAAATACTCCATAGTAGGCCTTCTCTTGGATACTTTGCATTGTGCTGGAAGGAAATTTAATTACAATTTGAGTGATCGGCCATGTATATATAACAACCCAACGATAATAGACTAACAGTTTGCCGAATTTGTCTGGCAAGTTCAAGCCACGCTGTGACGTCACCGTCGTGTTTATTTGTCCCATTTTTAAACTAAAACATTAAAACGACTTTAAAAACACAAACTATATAACAAAATCACGATTTACAGCTCGTCAAAAAACACACGATCTTACGCGCTACCAAACGTAAACAAACGATTTCAACACCGGTGGTGACGTCAGAGCCGATTCCCGCGATGCGAAAAATGCCCAACGTACGTTAAATGGAACTAAGCCATCCTGTTAGTCTATAATCGTTGTATATAACCAACCGCCCTCCCTTTTTTAGGGCCTGGATCCGCACCTGAGCTATACCCAAGATATTTCAAGAATTCCGTATTTTTGTTACACACTGTATTATATTTTTTACAAGTGAATATAAGAATTAATATTTTCTAATCTGCTTACCTTAGATTGTGAACTGTTTTTGCTCTCTTCTATTTTATGTAAACTAAAATGACTTTTTAAGTTTGTCGTATTACCCGATGTTTTTATAATTTTTGCACACACCTTACACTTTGCTTCTGTCTTACTCAATTTCAAAAAATACTTCCACAACTCGCTCTTCGGTGCCATAATTTCTCTGTTATAATATGTATTTGTCACAACACCATGCAATAACAATAAAGAATAAAAATAAACTACATTCGCATAGTAATCATAATCGTAAGTCAAATGTCAAATCAAAATATTCGCCGAGATTACACACATGATTGCGGTGAATCCCCGATTTAAAAGGTTTTAGACATAGCACAAATATCGACAAAATTCGATATCGATATATCGGAGACCTAAATATCGATGGCACATATCGATATTTTCCTTCCGATATATCGATATTTTGAAAATATCGATATATCGTTGCCATCCCTAGAGTTTTACATTCCTTTGATAGAAAATTCAAAATATTGCACATGGCACATGGCATGTATTTCTTGCCTCAGTTGCCTCGTTGATATATCTATCTTTGTTGCGAAATGAAATAAAACGACAGAGTGCTGTTAAAGAATACCTCTTTTACAGACTATAATAAATATCCGCAATAATTTTATAATATAATAATACACCAGAGCGGTAACAGATTTTTTTAATCTTTTTTTTAACACAAAATACAAAATGTTTAACAAACACAACACAAAATACAAATTCTCATGGTTAAGGTCAAAAAAATATTTTCTGCGCTCGAAATCTCTAAAAACCGTTCAAACCACTGCTATTATTTGAGCCCTACTTTGATGATCGATAACGAAGGAGCGATCAGGCGGGTGAACGCGGCCAATACCTCTTTTACAGACTATAATAAATATGATCTCCCCTATTGACTGTTTTTTTATCAGCTAGCCGAAGTAATAATTGCAAGGCCTTTCGACTTTTCGGTGTTTGCTGATAAAAACCAGTTTTTTTAATATCTAAATACCCGGAATATTGGTTTCCTTATATTTTTATGATAGCTTGAGTCTTGGGTTGAGAATTTCCTGTTTGTTTATTATAGGTGTGTTTTAAAATAACTAGTACTTGTATTTTTAAAACGTCGACGTTTAGTTTAGAACTTCTCACTCTTGTGACTGTGTCTAAGCTTTCTAGATATTTGTTTATGAATTCCTGTGTTACCTGTGTAATTAGGATATGTGTAATGAGTGTAAAGGGCGTAAAAATACGAGAGCAGCAAGATCTCGGCGCCGAACTGCAAAAAATTTTGCAGTGAGAATCCTGGGAAAATGCAGAATAAGGTAAGTTCAAATAATATAACTATAGGTGCTCGATTTTGAGACCCTTCATGAATTTGAAGAATTTGAAATGGACAATTACTGATTACAGTACATCATATTAAAAATATCAACATATTTTTTACGTTTGGGACTACTTATATAAACTTTTATCTGTATGTCCATGCTATAGTAATTTTTTAGAAGGTACATGGTGGATGTATTTCTGAAGTACATATCTTTTGTTTGAAACTTAAAATAGCCCAACTTTGAAGGAGGAAGACTATTTTGTTTTCAAACAATGATGAAAATAAATAAAACTAATAAATGTGTTTTTTATAGGTACCTAGGCAACACGATTCTTTTAAAATTTTCTGGTTCATTTTTATTTCATATTCATATTTTTATACATGAGGTGAATTCTCTCTGAAATTCACATAAATACCTACGGTTTTTATATTTGTAAAATTTAAATATGTTTTGTAATATTAATTTAATTAAATTAAAACCTTCAGGGGTATAGTAATTCGGTAGGTATAAAAACTTATTTCCTTTGGTCATATAATTGTGGTAGAAATTAAAAGCTCATAAAATTAGACACTTTTTATGCAACACTAATACTTTCATAGTGGTAGTGCCGTAATGCTGGCTGATGCAATTTAACTCACCGGATCCATGACAATCTGTGTAAGAATAAAGCTTTTAGTTATCAGTATTATATTGATCCTTTTTATGTGACTTCCACTTAGAAAGTTTTGCTGTTTGCAGACAGTAGCAGGCTTTAACAGCGTATACCCCCACAGTTATCACATCACAAAGAGAAAATTATTGGGAAGCAACTTTTTATCAGTACCTCGTTTACTAAGGCATTGCTTGCTAGTGAGAAAATAATTCTTGCGCATGGCTATGCATATGTAACATATTAAATATCTTAGTCTTGTATCTACAAACAAATAAAAATTGACTTTTTATATATTTTCAATCTTGACCAAAAATGTACATACAGATTCCTGAATCGCTGGAAAAGTAAGAATAAATTGGGGATATTAGTTTTCATTTCTCAAGTAATTTAGTATACTAATGTATGTTACTGTATTTATGTATGTACAGTGTGATCAGTGTATCTTGATAGCATTTTAAATGTTAATAACTTTTTTACTTTTTAACTTATCGGAGTGAACAAAAAACCAATTGTAGGGTTACTTAAAACTTTTTTTCTGGTTATTAGAAAAACAGAAGACTATTAATTTTACAAGATATCACCATAAGTTGTATTGTTTAAATCGGACACACCTCGGCACACACTCTATACTATATTTCCCTCAAATGGAACTCTTCTTGCAGATTATAAATATAATATCTGGTTTGATAACTTTATCTTCAAAGACACCCGATCAATTTAAGAAAAACCATATGAGGCAGTGTGTTAAAGAGAGACGGACAACACTATTACATAGTGGAGTGAATAGGTATCGAAACAGATATAATTATAATCTGCAAGAAGAGACCCATTTGAGGGACATATAATAGTCAGGATGTCCCATTTGAAAAATTTAATTTATAGTAATATCTTGTAAAATTGACAGTCTTTTTTTTTCATTTTTTACAAGCTTGGTAATTTATGTAATTTTTTTAACAAGCATTTGACCCTCCCACACTAATAATATAACAGACTTAATATTTGGACAGCACATATTTAAGATTTTCCCATAAGAGACAATGTTTTAGAGAGAGAGGGATAACCTTGATTTCCTCAAATTTTAAATACTTTTAATGTATGAGTGCATTACATCGTTGGATTTTGGAATGCAAAGGTTTGTTACAAAACAAATTAAAAAATCCAGGTGTGTATTTAAAAGTTGATGATGGCCCCTCATTTACGAAACATCAGATTCAAAATATGACAGCACCATAAAATGTTAGACAAAAAATGCTTTGGCAATATGTTTATAACTTTAAAAAAATTTTAGGATTAAAAAAGTTACTGCATAATTTTAAAAATGCAATATTTTATTCGTTTCTAAATATCTCAAGAACATAATGGCTAGAATTCGCCTGCAGGTGCTATTAGGCTTGTAATGAAATTGTCTAAAACTTTCTATATTTAACCATTTTTCTATCTCTTGCAATAAGCGAAATCTGTTTTGTGATGTTACATCCTCTCCAAATATGAAAATACAAATTTTCAGAAGTCAAAATCTCAAAAACAAGTAAAGATACTATATACAAATAGCTAGAATCTGGGACAAAATTCAAAAGCCAGAAGAAATTGATGTTTTATTTAGAAAATAAAAGTTGATACCACCACTACGTTTTATACCAATATGTATATTTAAAAATATTTCTAAAATGTAACAAAAATAAGTAAAGTAAATAAGCATCCAAATATGTTTTCCTCTTTTTTTTTAACTGGCATGTTTTTTTAATACAGAATTCCAGGTATTACTGGTATTACTCTGTATTGTCATATTTCTTATCAACTTGAACCAAATTGTGCCATCCAGAACTGGTATTTTATTTGTTAAGGCAGTGTGCAAGTCAACAAATATCACATGAATAAATACATGTTTATTATTAAATCCATTTTTTGAAAAAAGAAGTATACATGGTAAGAAATTAGGCCTACAACACAACTGCCTAAGTTTTACACAAATTCAATGAAAATTGAATAATCATTTTAGACAGAAATACGAGCAGAAATATTAAAATATGTAATATTTTAATTGCTTCTTTTTAACATTATATATACACTATTTTTCTTTAAATATAATACCATTTTTTTTTATTACATGCTTAGTTTTTTAAGGTCTTTTCGAAGGTCTTTCTTATAGCATCCGCTTTT